>JAMFTS010006844.1:0-22009 GCA_028095005.1 Rhynchospora pubera
AATGGATTAGAAAATTTTAAAATTCAGTTCTTATCAGGCTCTAAAGGGTACCAAAACATATGAATTAATTATTCAGGTTTTTGAACAATATGTACCAGTATCACTGTACTGCTACCTAATTGGGGTTGGATTGGTACATAGGTTGCAGTGCAGCTTGCATAATGAAGCTTACCTAGGCTTTTATAATGGAGTTAATTTCTGCAGACTATAGAAATTAAGCTTACCTAAGTTAATCTTCTTATTGTTTAGTGCGCAAAACAATTTACACGGAGGGTGCATATATATAGCCATAATCAGATTCTTTATTGCGGAGTCAGGAGTCATTTGTGAACAGTGTGTCTAGTTATTGAATTTGGTGTACAGATTGTGGAATCCAATTTTTAGAAGAATAATTTTGTAGTGTAACACAGTACATATTTTTCCTTTCCTTTTTCTCTTTATTCTTATTATTCTTATTTATTATTTTCTTTTAGGGGGAATCAACATGAAAAATAGAACATGATAACAAATATACATAGTGCACAATTAATGATAATTAATTGTTAACCAATTAGGACTGCCAGCTACACCAACACGAACACGCGCGTGTATTGTGCATTAAGAATGGTAAACAACCTTAAAAGAAAAGTATAAAAGATGATTTCCAATAATTCTGCCATAATTTAGGTCATCAATTCCTATGTAATGTATCCTGGCTCTTGGGTACGTGGTATGTGTACAGGGGATGTCTGTCGAAAGTAGCCAATATATCTTTTGTTCAAATCGTTTTTTACTTCTTTCACTCTGTGTATTTTTACGTGTAACGATCTGACTATACGTTCAAAAGTAGCAGGACATAAATATTAGCTAGTTCCTGATGAGTGATGACCCAGTTTAATGGATGAATTCTCTTTTAGGTCGGGGTTCCCGATATGTTTGACCATGTCAATATATTTAGTGAGTGAGAGAAGACGTACACTTCTCACAATAAATACACACACGTATATAGAGCTGTCAACGATCTGACAAATCACGTGATTCCGTTTCGTTTAAGCGAAACGGAACGAATGACAATATCAATTCTTATTCCGTTCCAATAATGAAACGGTAAACGAAATACTAAATTGTACCATTTCGACTGTTTCAGTCTTATTTCAAATCGTTTTATGTGTTATTTCTGAAGTGAAACGATTGACGAAACGAAATTTCGTACCGTTTCAAAAACGGAACGGTTAAAGAAATGGAATGTTGTACCGCATTCCTTAATGGAACGGAAAACGGAACATCTTATTCCGTGCAATTCCGACGCGTTTGACAGCTCTACACGTATATAAGCCGTGATGAAGCGCTCTTACATATGAACTATTATTTTGTATTATTTTGATGAAAGGTTCTGGCGGTGCCAAAATTTTAGAGTTCCATCAAATATCATAATTTTATTTTTCATCAATAATTAAAATTTTTTAAATTTAAATGTTGAATCCAAACCGTTGATATTGTATAATTTAATGAGCGATGTGTTTTCATATAAGTTTTATTAAATTTGGTTTTGATTTGATATTTGATCAAAAGATTACAAAATGAACGAATCTTGTTAATTATAATAGATTAATTTTAATACGTTCATGATTTGACCTCTTGATCAAATATCAAATCAACTCTAAATTTTATAAAACTTATATGAAAACACATCGCTCGTTAAGTTGTATAGGATTAACGGTTTGAATTCAATATTTGAATTTAAATTTTTTAATTATTGATGAAAAGTAAAGTTGTGGCATTTGAAGGCACTCTAAAATCAGAAATGATAACTGTCATCTGCAGTTTTGCCATCACTTGCCATCGCTAAACGGAAAATGAACATATATAATAGACAAGGTAAACATATAGGGGGCGTTTGTTTGTGTAGTAAGGGGTTGCATAAGTTAAGGATGCCTAAGTATTTATGTAGTGTTATGTAATAGATGTTTGGTTGTGTGGTAAGGATGACTAACTTAACTTATTATTATTATTAATTAATATTACTTGTTAAACATTATTAATTATAATAATTAATCTTTATTATTAATTATGTTTTTTGATAATTATTGTTGCTTATTAAATATTATTATTTATTAATTAATATTAATTATTTGTTAATAGTTAATTATTAATGATAATAAGAAATCATTATATTATTATGAAATATTATTAATTATTTAATAATAAAGATATTATTTATTAATTATTTTAATTGACTATTATTATTAAATTATTATTAATAATAATTAATATTGCTTGTAAAAGTATTGTTAATTATTACTTATGATAATTAATATTTATTATTATTTATGATTTTTTAATAGTTATCGGTACTTATTAAATATTATTATTTATTAATTGTTATTAAAATTATTTGTTTATTATTAAATATTATTATTAATTATTTCTAAGGGTTATTGTTGGGAAAAAAAATTAATGGGGACCATGCATAATTTATGCAATCTAAATAGGTTGCACAAGTTATGTATCCTTAAGGCATCTTATGTAAGAGGTGTTTGGTGACTAAATGATGCATAACTTAAGTTATGCACCCTTTAAGTCACAAACAAACGGGACCATAGAATATATATTACAACAAATAAGTGTTGTAATTTCTTGTTCAGATTTTTATATGCATATTCAACTTATTATTGTTTGAACTTATTTGGTTATATGTGTTCACTTTGATTATTATATATTCACCTTATCTATTGTATATGTTCACTTTCTGTTGAATATGACATTAATCAATTTTCCTCTAAAATTGTGGCATTTGAACCTTCCAGTATTTTGATATACATTTCCAAAATCTGTGTGCGCGCTTTGATAGGCTTTGAAGGTTTGACATCAACGGCTGGTTTATTTGACATGTCAAAAAGGCCCATCAGGGAAGTTCGGTCTGTCAACGAAATAGGCCACAAAGCGTCCAACTCGAGAAATTGTGATTTACGATGCTGACGTTTGGTCCAAATAAAATAATTAAGTTTTTATATATAAAAATATGTTAAAAAGTAACAAATTCCGTACTTAAATACTAATTCAGGGAAGTATGGTTAAAAAGTTTGAAGAGCTAGTCAAAGAATTATTAAAAACATGGAAATTAAGTTGGAGATTGTTGAATTTGGAAACTTAGATATATAGCGATACGTACGGTTTACTTCCGATGAGTTCCGACCGCTAGTTGCTTCTAACAGTTTTCGACCAGCACGCATTTTTTTTAATCAGTCAATATGTACTTTAAACGATCTACCTTTCTGTCTCGCATATACTCTCTAATGGAGGATCTAACAAACTTAATTAAGATGGAGTCATATGCATCGAGCTCTGATGAACTCCGCGGGTAGTGCTCCGGCAAAATTTTGTAATGCCTTCAACTTTGTTTTTTCTCGTCTTCTTTTCTTTGCTTTGTTGTATTGTATCGTGTAACATTAATTTTATTACTAATGAATTATTGGCGTGGCTCTAGTCATTTAGCCTTCAAAAAAAGTTTTCGTTAAGTTCAACTCCTATATAATATATATATAGAGAGAATGGCTAACGCGTCATCGATGGCATGTGCCATCAATTCTCTATCGACTTATTTTTTGAAATTCAAAAGTCAAACGGTCGATCCAAACCGTTCAAGTTGATCAAAATATTGAAATACATTTGGAGACCAAATTTTACATTTTTTTCGAATTTTTTTGCCATTTATTATGATATTTTCAAATTGGAGGGCCTGAAATGCTCTAATCGTAATTTTTTTAAAAATATCATAATAAATAGCAAAAAAATTCGAAAAAATATAAAATTTGGTCTCCAAAGATATTTCAATATGGAGAACAATTTGAACGGTTTGGATTGACCATTTGAATTTTAGATCTCGAAAAATGTCATCGATGGCACGTTAGCCATTCTATATATATATATATATATATATATATATATATATATATATATATATATAAGCGGATTAATTCACCTGGATTTTTAGATTTTATCATATTTTAAGTACAATCGACTCATAAAAGAAAAGGAAAAAAAAGGAATGACAGAAAAACTAGAGCGTGCAAGCTATGGAGAAAACATGAGGCATTACAAAAATATTTATATAGTAATTTCTAAAATAGTGTGTTTATTTATGTGCTGCTGTGCTAGTTAACAAATAGACCATTCAAATTAGGTCTCTATTACTTTCATTAGAAAGCTATTTAGCTTTTCCCTTTACCTTTTCCTAATTAAAATTTTCTTTTTTTTTCTGCACATTATTGATATTGGAACAACTTTGAAAAATATAAACCCATTATTGCGACATCACGTCAAATCAGTAGAAGGTGGGACGTTATCTGTCGCAATTGTCAGTATTTTTTATTATTTCTTAATTCACAAAGAAGATTTATGTCTACGCCGCCTAGCAAGCAATATCTTGCTTTAAATTATTCTCACTTATCTTAAAAAAAGATTTTCTGTAACAAAGATCGAATTTAGAGTATTAGAGTTTCATACGGAGCTAGCTATCCACAAATTAAGCTCGAATAAAGATGATCATATATAGTCCTAATTTGATTTTATTTTAAAAAATCATGTCAAATTTGAGTTAAATTTCAATCGAGCTATTAAACTCAGCTAATTCAAACAAGAGCTTAAATAGTATAAATTTTATATTATTTTAAATTTAAAAATTAAAGCACAAATCAATTACGAGCAAAGTTCTGGTGCAGCACTTTTATGGTGCTAGAAATGCTACATTTTATCTTTATATTTTTATTTTAAAAAAATTAAAAGTTTAACCATCTGATCTTAACCGTTGATTTTGTTCATTTTAATAATGGATGTATTGACATAAAATTTTATAATTTTTGAAGTTCATTTTACTTAATAATCAAAATGTCGAAAAAAATTAACAAATGAAAATTAATCTATCATAGTTACTTCGATTCATTCATTTTCAACATCTTGATATATCAAGCATCAAATGAACTTTAAAAATTATGGAATTTTATGATATTGGATCCATTGTTATGACAAACAAGTATCAAATGTGGCACCGTAACTTTACTCATTAAGTAATAATCATTATTCTATATTATTTTAATACTCAGTACTTACTAATATTTTGTTGATTTCATAATATAATTTTAAATAAACTTAGTTTTGTATTAAAAATATATATATATATATTATATGTCATATTAAGTAATATATACTACAAAATTAGATAATATAATCACACATCGAAGTTGTGACACAAATTAAATGAACTCAAAATTGAGTGCATTTTAATTTTTATTAGAAGTCATGTAATTTCAGATTTAAGAAAATGGATGACAGGGTTCTACTATGCCGTGCAGTAGATCCGGAGTATTAAGTTATTTTTATGTATATTAAGTAGTGCACCACTTTGCCACTACCTTCAGTGCTAGCCTACTAAATATGGCAAATTCTCCTTTTTTTAAAATATATATATATATATATATAATATCTTATGTTTTTAATTAAATAATAACATTGTGTATCTCTATAATTGTATATTTTTATTATTCATTCATCGGTGTCTATAAAAGTTAATTAATATCTTATAAATTAAATATTGGAGGTAGTGTTCTCTTTCTTTTTTAAAAAAAAAAGTATGACAATAAGTGCCGTTTGGATCGCTTAGGAATAAGATAAATAGCTTATTCTTATGAGAAAAATATTGGGAAGTATGTAACTTTTGGCTCCGTTTGGATGGTGTGGGAATAAGAGGAATAAGGGAAGAAGTATTGGGAAGTGTGTAACTTTGTAAAGAGTTTGGATTGTTTATAATAAATTTATTCTCTTATTCTCTTATTCCCACACCTCATCCAAACGGAACTCATGAAGAGTTTGGATGATTAGGAATAAATTTATACCTAGAAAGAGGCTATTTCTCTTATTCCTCAGCGATCCAAACAGCCCCTAAAATATCAAATCTGACAAATAAAAGTTTGTTTGGTCAATCATCAATATAATTAAGTCGTTAATTTTCAAAATATTTTGATGACTGAACAACTCTTAAAATTACGTTTGAGATATACAAGGACGCAAATGCAGCACATATTAATTGATGTAATTAGCACAATTTTCTTAATTATTTGATTAAATTTCTTCTTATTAGGAGCACTTTTGTTGCTTTCAAACTCCAAATTTTTTGAACTTAAAATTAAATTATAACTAGCTTTAGATTCGCGCTTCGTGCGATGGGGGAAATTTTAAGGCTAACTTATAATTTTTATAAGGGCTAGAATTATGATGTAAATATTTGAATAAATACCAAATTATCTTACAATTGATCTTTTGATTGTAATTAATTGCATAGTTTTGTATGTGTGCCATTTATAATATATTTATCATTTATATCGTAACTATTGTTTTTGAAGATTTTTAATTTCAAGAGAACTTAATTGTCTCTATCATTTTTAATATATAGAAAGTTAAGGGTGACATGTAATCATTAAATATTTTTGTTAAAAAGTGTTAGAATTATGAGAACAAAACCTACTGTGTTCATCTTGGACAAAACCAACTATCTTAAAATTTTTCTAAGTTTTATCAATTTGATCAACTTTTATTTTTTTTTATTATCGATAATCAATAATTGAATACCAATAAAATTAAATACTATCTTACAAATAATTTAAACTACTTAGCAACAATGGATTTCTCATAATTACTATTCATATAAAACTTTATGAAAAAATTAATTTTAAAAAATCGCCAAATATTTTAAAAGTTATGCAGTTCTATAGAATTTGTAAAATTTTAAAAAGATGAAAATTGCTAAAAATTATATGATGACGTTAAAAAAGTTATGTATCATGATTGGATTTGTTATAATTTTGCTATTATTTATATAGAATTTTATGCACAAATAAAATTATAAATTTCTTTGAATAATTAAAATTCTAATGATATCTATGAAATTGTGGAGATTCAATATTTATTATATTAAAAAAATTATTTAAAATATTTATAAATCTATAATTATAAAATTTTACTTAATTAAAATTTTCATGTATTTGTCAGTAATTAAATAAATTTTGATAGTCAAATGATTTTTTCAAGCCTCCAAACAATTTTAAAACGAAAACTTTATACAGATTAAATTTTATGAGATTCAGAAAATTATTTAAATTATTTTATAACTCTATATATTAAACATTTTATATTCATTAATTCTTTATATTTTTGGGAGCACGCATATAAATTTTCATAACTAAATGAATTTTAAAGACACCTAAACAATTTAAAAACTAAACTATATTTAATCTGAAATTATGAAATGGAGGTGTCCATTGTCTTATAGAATGGAGAAAAGATTGTGCTGACATCATCATTGCACTATAGAAAACACCCCTAGAATTGGAGTATTTATAGATAACTAACACATCATATAAATATATATATATATATATATATATATATATAGTTATATACTAATTAACGAATTAGAACAGTAACTTGAATATTGAATTATTGTCAAGAAAAAAAAACAAAAAAAAGAATATGGACTACCATGCACATATTCTTTTCACTGGAAACCGACTACACACATCGATCCAACGTCGTACTTCATGGATGAGATACACCAATTTGAAAAAAGGAAATTGCCTACGTACGGGCTTTATTGTTCAAAAAAAAAAAATTGAATAAAGGAAATTGTTTTCTTGAAATTTTCAAAAATTTATGTGACACAGAATTTTAAAATAGTCTTAACATTTCCCTTCAATAAATGAGAATTGCACTCAATTGCTAATTAAAAGGAGTACTAGCTCCTCAAATCAAGGGAAAATCTTAGTACATTTTTGAACCATCTAGCGTTTGCTGACTTGCTGTACGTACGAACATTTAAACACTATTCTTAATCGTGAAATTTATAACAGCGAATATCATATATTTAAGTACGTTATATTTGATAAAAAACACACTCTTGTACAACTCTTTTACACTGCCTGGAGATCACTCTAAAACATTATAAAACCATCTCTTCAGCTATACAAAATCAAAACAAATTACAAACCATACTGCAAGTACAATAAAAGAAAACGGCGAGATCCAATTATTATTTGTTTACTAATTTGTGCCACCACTCCCGCTTCCGCTACCATCGTCTTCACCGGAGCCTCCACCGTGGTTGTTGTATTGATCTCTTGGGATGGCATGATGGTTGTCAATCGTTGTCGACCCACCAAAAGAAGCTACTTTGTTTTTAGCTTTTATGGCCTCTTCAACTTGATCCATGGCCATCCCTCGCATTGCAAAGCTGCATGTCATCATGGCTAGTATAAGAATTAGCGCCAGAAGCTTCCTTGAAGGTTTCATTCTAATCCTAAAATATGCGAATTTCCCAGCAATATTAGAAAATAGAGCCAGAAACAAGAAAGGGTTAGTACTATTTTCCGCAAATGAGTTTCAAGTCAAATTTATCATCTATCGATGGACGAGATTGACTTATAAAGAATTGAGATGAAAAAATTAATTAGAGAGATCTTACCTAGAAGAGAAGTTTAATTAGAGTTTAAACTTGACACAATAGTACGGTTCTTGTTTTATTTTGTCGTGGATTGGTTAGCCTTTTATAAGGAGAAGGAATAATATTATTTTGTTCCTAATGGAGCATTATTAAAGACAATTAAGTGGGAGAGAGTAATTATTCACAACACAATAAAGTTGTGAATTAGAACCTTCTAGTGTAAAACGACCTCCAAAATGAGATTTTTACTTTTTACTGTGGTTATTGCAGAATATATAAAGTAACTTTAGATAATGCTTTTCCACTTTTTAAAGAAATAGCTTTTACGCTTTTGTAATTACTCTTTTCCTAAATATCTTTTATTAATTTTTCATACATATAAAATATGCACTCGTAGTTAATACATAATATCTAACATATTAAATATGCAATTTCAAACAGTAATTTAATCCTACCAAACCCATTTTTTTCAACCTCTAAATGTATATACGATTTAAAAAAATTGACAAAATAATTTACAATTTTATAGAAGGTGAGAGGACCATCTAAATACTCACTTAAGTATTATTTGACTTATAATACACAACTGAGTATCATTGTTTTTTAAAAGAACACTTGAGTATATCATCCCAATGAATACATTTATTGGACTTTCTTTTTAGTAAAAATAATTTAAAACTTTATTCATCGTGAGAGACTTAAGAATAAGTAAAAATCATTTTTTTATAACCCCTTATATATTAATAATATAAACAACCAATATTACAAAAATATTACATGGTTACTAAATGTAAGCACCGAATTTAATTCATGCAGCATCAAGGAAGGAAGGCAATTTTTATTGAATAATATAAAATTAGAAATAAAAAAACTCAAAAAGCTAATAAATAAATTTTAAACTTTAGGAAGTACGTATATGATATGTTGGTTCTAATTAACCACATTTTTTATGACAAAAAATGAGGAAAAGAAAATTAAATTTTCAATAAGGTAGAAATTTGAATGTTTGAACCTATTTTTGAATGGTCCAATTAAACCGATACTCTAGAAAGGCCGATTCCTGCAATTGATATGATTGGAATTTCATATTTCTTACGGTGCATCGTGTATTGTTTATAAGACCTTTTGCGAGAAATTTGATTTGTTGTAGATGTGTAAGATTTATTTAAGAAGAAACAAAATAAGACTAATTTCCTAATGGAGAATGATTAAAGATAAACAAGTGGCTGAGGGTAATTATTTCACACAGCGCATGCATATGTGAAAATAGAATCATGTAGTGCGCGTAAAACGATCTCCAAAATGAGGTTTTACATTTTACTGTGGTTATTGCGTATTAAAGGTACTTTGAAATTAAAGATTATCCTTTAATTACTTCTCTTCCACAATTTTGTTTGAAGGTTCCTGATATTTTCCATCATCTTTTCTTGCACTTTTGTCATATTATAATTAACCTACGAACTTTCTTCTTTTCTTCATCAGTCTGCTTCCTTTGTCCTTTTCTTTTTCTTTTTTTTTTTTTTGCTTGTGCTATCCATTTATTTAAAACGAGATTCCTAAATCACTTTCCATAATAAGAATAAGTAAATTTTCGTAGTAAAAAATTTCTAATTATTTCTGCAACTTCAAAAGTGCCCCCCCCCCCCCCAAACATATATATAGAGAGAATGACTAATGTGTCATAGATGGCACAGAGGGTCCCGTACTACAGAGTCGTTTTTCGAGATCCAAAATTCAAATACTAAATCCAAACCATTCAAGTTATTCATCATATTAAAATATCATTGGAAACCAAAATTTACATTTTTTTTCGAATTTTTTTGCTATTTATTATGATAATTTAAAAAACGTTGTAATTAGAGTATTTTAGACCCTCCAATTTGAACACATCAAAATAAATAGTAAAAAAATTCTAAAAAATGTAAAATTTGGTCTCCGATGGTATTTCAATATGGTGATCAATTTGAACGTTTGGATTGATCGATTGAATTTGAGTTATTAAAAAAATGATTCAAAAAAAACATTTGTGGCATTGCAGCCCACCTCAAAACCCGTATGCTAGAGTTGTTTCTCAAAATCTAAAATTCAAACAGTCGATCGAAACCGTTCAAGTTGTTCTCCATGTAAAAATATCCTTCAAGACCAAATTTTATATTTTTTCAAATTTTTTTGCTATATATTATGCTATTTTCAAATTGAATGGTCAGAAATACTCCTTTACAACTCTTTTATAGTATTTTTTTTAAATAGCATAATATATAGTAAAAAAAATCGAAAAAATATAAATTTTGGTTTCCTAGAAGATTTCAATATGGAGAACAATTTGAAAGGTTCGTATCGACTGTATGCATTTTATATTTTGAGAAACGACTCCAGCATACGGACTATATGTATGCTGGAGTATACTTTAGCCAAAATATATATATATATATATATATATATATTTGACATAGCCGAGAACAAAACTATTGTAATAGTCTGTATGTAAGTTGATATTATTATATCAAGCTTAGATTTTTCATATATGTTTAATTTTTTCTAACAAAAATTATGAAGTTAGAAAATTTGTAACTTGATATAGAGCTTTTTTTTCTTTAAAAAAATGTACATATGTTTGAGCGAATTTTTTTGTTTTTGTTTTTATCAACTGGAATTTCCTTATGAGACTACTATATTATTTATACTTCTATTTTTTCCATTACAAAAGAGTCATTATTTTATGTAGCATATATACCCAAAATTGTAATTGCTCTGAATAACACTATTAATAAGGCCTTCGGTTAAAAAAAAAATTGGAGTCTTCGGTCAATAATTTCCCAAAGAAATTAAATGTAATACAAAATTCACAAGTAAAAAATAATCTGATTAGGTGAGAATTTCAACCTTTTATTCATGAATTCATTTTTTCTCTGTTTTCTAATATTTAAAAATTAAAAAATTATTTTTGTTAATTTCTATTTAATAACCATAAATCACAGCGTTGCTCACCTTTCAGTATTTTGTTTTTCCCGCCAGCAGTCTCTATTTATCAATCAGTCTGCCGCTCGCGCTCTCTCTCTCTCTCCTCTCATGGTATACAAAAGAAAAACAGATAACCATCATCGAGCGAAAAAACATCCGCGTCATCCAACCCCTTCCGTCCCCTTCCTCTCACGTTTTTCTTTTCCGCGCATCGCTAGCGCTTCTCCAGCGAATCGCCTCCTCTAGCGAATCGAAAAAAACTACCTTCCCTCGTCCTTTTCTCTGCCTCGCCTCATCTCCTTCCCTCTCATCTCCTTCATTCTATCATACTTCTTGTTCTCTGCCTCATCTCCTCTCCTCCTTTCTCTGTCAGTTTTTTTTTTTCCCATGAACTCCACCTTTTAAATGAAAATATACAACAATAAATTGAACATAAACAAATATAATATGAACATATAATCAAAGTATATATATACAAGAACAAAAATGAACATACATAATAAATAAACTGAACAGATATAACAACTAACTGAACATAAACAGCAAATAAACTGAACATATGGAACAAACAATGTGGATTCAAACAAAAAAGTAAAAGTGAGCAAATAAATGACAAATAAATTGAATAGTTATAACAAATAAATTGAACAATTATAACAAATAAACTAACAGATGTAACAGACAATGTGAACTCATATAAAAAATAAAAATGAGCAAATAAACTGAATAGAAATGACAATTAAATTGAACAGATACAACAAATAAACTGAACAGATGTAACAAACAATGTGGACTCATACAAAAAGTAAAAATGAGCAAATAAACTGAACAGAAATGACAATTAAATTGAATAGTTATAACAAATAAACTGAACAGATGTAACAAACAATGTGGACTCATACAAAAAGTAAAAGTTAGCAAATAAACTGAATAGAAATAACAATTATGTTGTCCCTAAAATTAGGCCTAGAGGGGGGGTGAATAGGCACAAAAACGAATTTCTAAACCGGTATGGTCAATATTTGGTTCAATTCAAACTTGGTCTAATACAAACAATCAAAGCACAAGCAATTCAAGTAGCAAGATAATAAAGAGAGAAAGAGAGAGAGAGAAATTGAACACGCGATGTATTACGGAGTTCCGACCCGCTAGGAAGAGCTAGCCTTAGTCGTACGTCTCCGGGAGTTTCGCAACCTCGAAATGGGCGCGCTCCGTTCAATTCCACACGAACGGGACTACAACTTCGAACCAAATCACCTTGTTACAAACACTCTCAAGGTGGATTGGCCTAACTCGATTAAACAATCTCAAACACACAAAGGATTGAGGCTCTAACCAAATCACTCAACTAATCTAGCAATTAACACTAGTGGATTGGTTTAGCACACTCTAATCTCAATGATTTTGCTAAAATAATGCTCAAACACAAGAGAGTATAATGTCTAACTGGTTGGAGCTCAAAAGGGAGGAGTTTCAAGGGTTTCAAAAGTGTCTAAACAGTTCCAAGAGGCCCCATATTTATAGAGGGCGCCAACAGCTCCAAAGACCAGTCAAAACAGACTCTGGCGTTATACAACGCTATATGGCGTTGTACAACGCTGAAATAGCCGTTGAAAAATCAAACGGTCACAGACAATAACGTTATGAGTTGTCAGAGCGTTGTGTAACGCTGTATAGCGTTGCACAACGCTTTAGCAGAATCCAAAGCAGAACCTCGACAGTTCCGTTGGAACTTGTCAGAGCGTTGTGTAACGCTAGGTAGCGTTGCACAACGAAGTCAAGAGGAGAACAAGGCAGAACTGACAAACTCAAACAATATTGTCAGAACGTCATACGACGCTGACTGGCGTCACACAACGTCGCCGTTGCACAACGCTAGTCAGCGTTGCTCTACGCGACCAGGGCGGAAAAGCGAAGTCTGAGCGAATTTTAGAGCGTTACACAACGCAACAATGTATGGAACATGGCATCATGCATGCAGCATCGATGCAGATCGATGTCTGAGCAATGCAGAGACGCCTGCTGCATACTGCGTTGTACAACGCTGAGTGGCGTTACACAACGTAGGGGTGGAAAGGTTGTGTAACGTTACTTAGCGTTGCACAACGTTCTGACAAGGGGAAAAAGAATTTAACTGGTTTAAAAACAAATGAACTAGCGTTGCACAACGCTACTGAGCGTTGTGTAACGCTGTTCCAACCTTGTCAGAGATTTTGCAATTTAAAATCGAATTAACTCAGCGTTGTGTAACGGCCACTGGCGTTGTATGACGCTGGACAGAAAAACTGAGCATTTTACCAGCAAATTGATTGAGATTAGTTTAGAGATTAATTAAACCTTAATTATTGACTCTAACTAGACCAAAGCAATCTCTTGAAGCTCCAAACTAAGTGCCACACTTGCTTTAATCCATTCTTCAATAAATTTAGCTATAAAACACTAAAGAGAGATGTTAGTTCAAAGGTTTCGGTGTTGTTTTGCAAATCGGCAAATCGAGAGAAAATGTTTAACCAACAAATTAAATTGAACAGTTATATCAAATAAACGGAACAGATGTAGCAAACAATGTGGACTCATACAAAAAAATAAAAGTGAGCAAATAAACTGAACAGAAATGACAATTAAATTGAACAGTTATATCAAATAAATTTAACAGATATAACATGAGATAAAATGAAGAGAAAAAAAAGGAAGAAAAGACCAGTGAGGAACCAAAAATATCAATAGAGAGGGAATAAAGATAGCAGAAAGGAAATGAGAAAGAAGAAAGAAGAAGGGAGCGAACGGAGTCAAGCCTGGGAGTGTGAAGGGAGAGCCACGCGTGGGGGTGCGAAGGGAGAGGGAGGGAACCACGCGTGGGAGTGCGAAGAGAGATGGAGCAACGCTTGGGAGCGGAGGGAAGGAAGGCAACGCGAAGGTGAAGGAATTGGGTGAGAGTTGCGCTCGGATCAGAAGGCGATCGCCTAAATTGAAAGGCGGCGATTAATTGGATGGCTTGAATGACAATTAAGAGGATGATAAGTAGTAATTACCAAAGAAAAATGCATTTAATTAGCATCTCTTATATTCCCTACTCTCCTGCTGACTAATCTCTCAACTTATTGGTGCTCTGAGAAAGTAAAAAAAGAAACAATATAAATAATTGATCAATCCCTTAAATTGTAGTTTTCTCGTCCCTTTTTTATGTCATGACTGATTTAACTAGTTAATGTTATTTATTGTTAAATTGATATATAATAGATTATGAGCTTAATTATTAGACGGGGGCAGTTTTTTGAAATTGAGATTTTGTTTTCAAAAATATTATGCTGGTTATGACAGAAGTGAAACTACATTTAGGGCTGAAATAGATCAACTCAGCCTTTGTCAGATTGGTCGGTTCGAGTGGTAAAATCTAAAATTGGTCGGTCATTTTGTTCTGCAAAAATCTGAATGTTAGCGAACTGGAGAAACTCGATTGCAAACCGAGTAACTGACAAAATCAATGAAAAGGACTGACCATTTTAATAATTTTTATCTGTTTTTTTTTTTTCTTTTCTTGTTAAACACACTCTAGCTACCTCAAGGTCCGGATAAAAAATCCTCTCTAGCAGACCAAGTCCGCTCATGTGTAGCGAAATTTGGTCCACTCATGTGTAGCAAACCAAATTCCATCCGTCCAATTTAATCTCGACGGACAGATTTTCACAGGCCGCACGAATCTCAATGAACCTGATGTTAATCACGGGACACCCATCATCGATCGTACGGCCCATATATGGCCTGTTGTTGTGTACTCTTTATAGAGGATGCTGGCCTCAAGGTCCTCCCTCTGGTTCCGCCCCTAAAATTAAGTCTGATAATTCAAGATTTCAGGATAAAAAATGTAGTAAACATGGTTTAGATATATACTTCATATGAGTTCAGTTGGATCTAAGAAATAATCTTTTTGTTCTTCCAATATTCATATAGGTAAGAATTTGCAATTTTAGGCACGTCATCCTAACTATCCAAATAACAATGTTGTTATCAATGTTATTTCACATTTAAATACAAAATATTATATTACTCTATAATTATTTAGTTTTTTCGATTTTAAAGCACCGGGCCGCTCGAGAGCGCGACCCTTCAATGACGCCATAGGCCAACGCCGTTTCTGGCTTTCTCACCTAATATTAGTTTCGTTTCTAATTGGGCTTATTAGGCCTAGAATTGACAGTTTGAACTATGAACAAGGCTCCTGTCCCATAGGAGCTCTTGTGTTATACTTATATTATATAACTCATAAGATTGGGTATAGACGTATGGTTGAACTACAGTATTCTAAGATCTTGAAAACCAGTATTCTAAGCCGCACCGTCTTCCTAGGGCTAAATAATTGCCATGCGAGGGAGAGGTTACATTTGTGACTCTCTCAGAAGGATCAGGACTGATGGCCTGATGGGCAACAGCGCAACATCGCGGGAGTCCGATCCCTGAAAAGAAGGAAACTTGGAGTGACTTGCATAATTGAGGATCTCGGGTTTAACAAGTTCGATGAGAAAATGGCCGCTGCTAGTGATCGGAAGTTGACGATGCTCGGCAGAATGCCTTGGTGTGGGTGCTAGTGGTGTTTCTCTCTCTCAACAGAATCTTCTCTCAGCCTCCTCAAAACCTCTCATCTCCCTCCTCTTCTTTCTACTCTTTTCTTCCCCTCATTCTCCTAAACCCTCTGCAAGCTTCCCCTCTTTTCCCAACCCAGAAACTGAACTTCCTTCTTTCATGCTACCTATTCTCACTTCCCAAAATGGCCATGCCTTACCCTTTTTACCTCAATAGAAGTCGTTTGTTACATTGTCACATGCCAACTGACAATGATTTTGACAGTATTGCCGAAGATCTAGCCTTAACCATAGAAGTCTCTGTTTTCTGCCCAAACCATGTATGGACAGTCCCTCAAATTGTTGACCAGATGGCCGGACTTGTGCAGGCCCCAGTGAATGGTTTTAGAGTGCACAGAAAATCAGGAAATATAACCTACATTCAAGTCCCTTATGGCATTGAGGCCACTGAAGTTATCAATTTGACAGCTGACTGGGCTCACCAAAGGGGACTTGAACTTAAATTGTACGATGATGAATGTTCCCCGTTCCTTCATGCCTCATATTTTGTCAGAATTAAGATTTTAAATTATCCACTAAATTTTTGGGAAAACATCTTTTTCAAAAGAGCGGTTATGGGTTTTGGAAAATTCCTATATGCTCTTAGCCAAGATGAACAAGGCTTCGACAGATCGGCAGTTCGAGTCTGGATAAAAAATCGGGACCCTTTGGCGATACCGGAGTTCATCGTACTGGACTTCCTCGACAAATGGGAAGCCTGTCAGGTGGTAGTTGAAGATTGGGTGCCAGATGATTGGGATCCTCCTCAAGACGATATGGGACTGGATAGTCAAAATTTGGATAATCAGATTCAGCTGATAGTTGGTAATGATAATCGGGTCTCATTTGCTTACAGATCCCTGCTGAGATGTCACCTAATCTGTCGAGCTCTTCTTCACCAGCAGCAACAACAGCCACCGGAGGAACATCAAAACATTGGGGAATCCGCCACCCAGGCTGGCACCCTTGGAAAATCCGAAAATATTTTTCTCAGTGGGCCAGGTGGCACCCACCTAACTTGGTCAAATCTCTCTGAAGGCACAAGACACGTGGTGGAAGGGGGATCAATACAAGGAAAGAATATTTTCAAAGCGACAAAGGAGGAGAGAAGGCAAAACTTCCATAAAATCACACTATCTGAAAAGTTTGATGTCCCTACAGATGCCTCCCCACACGTGTTGTTAAAGTTATGTGGCTGTGGCAAGGATATTTCAGAAGAAACAAATCCTCTAAATCTTGGTCAATCTTTTCCTGATCATCTAAATAAATTAGAGAGAAATTTTCGATACTCTCAAGATGGGCCTGGTGGGCTTAGTGCTAACAGTGGATTGTTATTGGATCTGGGAAATAGCTGCTCCCAAAAGAAACATCAAACCATCCCTCCTTTTGATGCGTTACTGCTCAATCCCATCTCTTCTAACACACAATGTACAACCAAAAACTTCTCTTTAACTCCTTCCAACTCTTCTCCACATAACAACACAGCAACAAATATTTTCCTAAAACCAAGTTCCCCTCCAATCTTTCAACCTCATCTCCCTCAACATTCTATCCTTGGTCCCCATCCTTCATCCGTCGTGCAGCGGACACCGCTCATGGCGCATTTTAAGGATTTCTCAGATGAGCAGTTGGTCCAGTATTTTGCTGCCTTATCCCCATCGAAGGAGCTCGCAGTAAGAGTTGAAATGCCGCCGCATATGATAGCTAGTAGGGACTACTCCAACAGTGCCCTCTTCAGAGTCATTACAGACAAAAAAATCCAACCACAGGCCCTGCAAAAAACAATGGTGGATTATTGGAAGGTCCAACCAATTGGAGAAGTAACAATGGAGGGTGAAAACCTTTTCCTTGCGAAATTTGTTGATGCTATAGAACTTCTGCGAGTAACAGACAGAGGGGTCTGGTCCCACATGCATGAGGTAGTTGTGGTAAAAGAAATCACTAGCCAAAATGATATGATGGAGCCAGTAGTCAATGTTATGGAGGTATGGATCCAGATTCACAAAATTCCTTTGATATCCTCACAGAAGAAGGAATTGCTCTGTTAACCAAACCAATAGGCACCCCAATCACTGAAGTTCAAACCTCTTACCTACATGGTGTGAAATTCTATAGGCAGAAAGTGAGGAGGGAAGTTGACAAACCCCTAATTGATCATGTGGTTTTCCCACACCCCACGCTTGGAGACTTGGCAGCGTTGATAGTTTATGATAGACTAGAAAAAGCTTGCCTATTCTGTGGCTGTATAGGCCATGAGGTACCTTCCTGTCCCCCTCGTATTAGAATGCTAAGAATGGAAGGTTTGGAAAAAGTTCCAACTAGAAACAAAGGTCCTTGGATCTGCTCGTCAACAGCACTACCTAGGCCAAAATTTCTATTTGCTAGTGAAGTTAGAAAGTTCTATGATCCTACCTGGCCAATAACGGAAGCCATTGTCAACTCCAAGCAACAGTCTCTCAACTTTCAGCAGGACAGTAATAAGGGGGAGGGACAAACAAGTAAGTACAAAAAGAATACTAGAGGGAAGGAAAAATTAGATGAGGCGTTTTTTGGCGCAATGGACCCAATTAAACCAATTTCAAAGCTAAAGCGCTCTTACAAACAAAAACCTATTGGCCCTAAAATCAACCATGACCCTCTCAAAATGACTCAACAAAATTGGCCCAGCCTCCCTAGCCCAGCTACCCTAACAGGCCCAATCAACATTCCAGAATCCATTAACATACCATCCTTCCTGCCGACAGAACACAGCGAAAACCACCAGCTGCAACAAATCCTGCTATCAAATGGCCCCATCCCACAAAATTTCACGACAGCTCTAATTCTCTCTCAAACCTCAACAAACACCCTGGTTACTCAACCTCAAGATTTCCCTAGGGCGCATAAGAGACTGAACACTGGAGCAAGCCACTCATCTCAGCAGGGAAACGAATATGGATGGTTCTTCGGCACAAACCCCTCAAATCTTTTCTCACAGGAAAGGGTTGCGGAGGTCGACCCGAAGGGGCCTCCTCCATCCATATGACGCTCCTCGTGTGGAATTGCCGCGGCATAGGAGGGTCGCGGAAACAAAAATTCCTCACAAATCTCCTTAGCTCCACAAGGACGAAGATGGCTTTTTTGTGTGAAACTAAATGTTCTAAGGAAAAGGCAGAACAAGTGATGGGAAATTTTCCACTCAGAAATCATGTGGAAGTTCATGCAAGAGGTAAATCTGGGGGGTTAGTGTTACTTTGGGATGATGATCTAAGGGTGGATATTCTAAGATTGGAGAAATTCTGTATTGTGGCTAGAGTTTGTACACCAGAAAACAAGGATTGGATCTTTATTGGGGTTTATGGGGACCCGAAAAGGAGATACATTTCCTCTTTATGGGAGTTTCTCACACCTTTGGTAGCAGCTCAGTGGCCGGTTTGCGTGGCAGGTGATTTTAATGCCATTCTCTCACCTGATGAAAAGTTTGGGGGGAACACAAACTTTGACAGACATAATGATCTTTTTAGAGACTTTGTTTCCCATACAGGACTTATGGACTTAGGCTTCAAAGGACCAGCTTTCACCTGGACCAATAAGAGATTTACCTCAGATCCGATCTTTGAAAGGCTGGACAGAGTGCTAGTCAATCCTCAGTGGGGTCAGTTATACACTCATGCAGCTGTTTTTCACCTGCCGAGGGTGTACAGTGATCATGCGGGTCTCCTCCTTAGATGGGATAGAAAACCACAAGCAAAGCCAGGAAGGTTTCGTGTAGAACATTATTGGTTGCATCAACCCCAATTCTCTGAGAACTGTAAAACTTGGTGGCAACAGGGACCCCAACAGGAACATGGTGGGATCGTGAGAAAACTTAATCATCTGACTCATTCTATAAAAGCTTGGGATAGGAGACAAGAGAAACCTTGGTCTAAATTGAAAAAAATTGAAGAACAAATTCTACAACTCCAATCCCTACACCCAAACCTACAGGATCAAAATGTTGAGATAAGGCTGGTTAGTGAATATCAACAAACAGAAGAGATGTTAAACTCCTATTGGAAACAGAGAAGTAAACAAAGATGGGTTGAAAAAGGTGATCAAAACACGGCTTATTTTCACACCCAGGCAACTAGAAGAAGGAGGCAAAATCAAATCTGCATGATTAAGAACAAAGAAGGTCTAATCCAGGGATCACAAACAGAGATTAGAAGAGTGTTCACGTGTCACTATAAAGATCTTTTTTGCTCTCATACTCCTCCAGCCCCAGAAATTGTACAGGAGTGGTTCAGTCAGTTCAATGGAGAGGGCGAAAAAATCTCTCCAGAAGAAGCGCATTCCCTGGCAAAAACCGCCTGATGAGGAGGAAATTCGCAGAATTCTGTTCCAGATGGAGCCAGATTCTGCACCGGGACCAGATGGTTTCACTGCCAAATTTTTACAAAGCATGTGGTCAACTATCAAGCACGATGTGGTTCAGGAACTGAGAAATATCTTCACAAAAAAACAGGTGCAGAAAGAATGGCTCAGTTGTAATATGATCCTCATACCAAAAATTCCTGAAGCGGTTGAACCAGGAGATTTCAGACCAATTAGTGTGGGAAGCATATTTTACAGACTGCTCATGAAGATCATTGCCACAAGATTACAACCACTCATACCAAGGTTGATTTCCTATCATCAGACAGCTTTTGTGAAGGGCAGGCAGATTGCTGACAATATCATTCTGGTACGGGAAATTCTACACACCTTTAATTCTAAATTTTGCAAAGATAAGTCTTTCATTTTGAAAGCTGATATCCGAAAGGCTTTTGATACAGTAGAATGGTCCTTTCTAGAAACAGCCCTTCATTTCATTGGTTTTCCTGAAACTCTTTTGTCCCTCATTTTAAATTCACTACAAAGGGGAAGAATTTATTTACTGATTAACGGGGATTCAGGAAATGGGGGTTTCATCACACCTAACAGAGGCTTGAGACAAGGATGTCCTCTGTCTCCATTCCTTTTTTTACTAACGATGGAATTTTTGAGTCGTGTTTTACAGAATAGGATACAGTCGGGATACTTGAAAGGTGTTTCTCTGGCCCCAACAACACCTCCGATTAGTCATATCTTTTTTGCTGATGATGTCATTATTGCAAGCCCGGCGGATGGGCAAGAGGTACTTAAATTGTTGGGCATTTTAAATGCTTTCTCTGATGCTTCTGGTTTGCGAATTAACCCAAACAAATCGATTATTTGGTTCAGCAAACTCTGTTCCCAACAACTCAGAGATCACATTACGAATTTTATGGGGAGTTAACCCAGCAAAAGAAGAGGAAAAGTACCTTGGTGTGTTGTTAAACCAACCCCCACACTTTACAAAGCACACAAGAGACCTCATTATTACAAAATTTGCAAATAAACTAGGGGGCTGGAAAGCACACATGCTATCCCAAGCAGGGAGACTGGTCTTAATAAAGTCTGTCCTAATGTCCTTGCCTGTCTATTGGTTCTCTGTTGACCTGTTTCCAAAAAATTTTATTGCTAAACTCACTAAAATCATCAGAAATTTCTTCTGGGGAAAGTCAGGTGAAAAAAGATATTTAAGTCTTATTGCCTGGGACAAAATGCAATTAGCAAGAGAGGAAGGGGGACTAGGAATTAGAGAGTTACATCTCTTTAACATGTCACTAATGCTTAAAATGGTTTACCAACTGGCTTCAAATCACAAAGCACTTTGGGTAGATATCATAAAGGCAAAGTACTGTGTCAGGAAAGGTTTTTGGGGCACAAACACAACCAAAGGGTGTAGTCTCTTTTGGAAACACATCCAGAAATTAAAACCCCTCATGAAAGAACATGTGACATGGAACTTGAAAGGGGGAGGAAGTTCAGTCAGAGTTAGAGGAGAACCTTGGTTCAATAACTGGGAAAAATATCTTAACCTTACAAGAATCCCAAACTTCTCTGTTGCTGATGTTTTTTCTTCTCAGAATAATGCTTG
>JAMFTS010006849.1:0-22001 GCA_028095005.1 Rhynchospora pubera
TGATCGTTCTTGACCGAATGGCAGCATTTCACGCGATTGTGCATTCATTTCTTGTTATTTGATCTCAATAATCTAAATTAAAGCTCTTTATACAGTGGAGAACTAGTTTATGATCCTAAAAACTAATAAGGATAGGATTATACACGGCATTTACCCTCATTGGAGAATTTTGAGCGATTGTGCATTCATTTTCAAGTCAATTGATCACTATAATCTATAATTAAGCTCTATATCCAGGGGGGGCAATAAATTTATAATCTTCAAAATTTAAAAGGATGGTATTATACGTGGCATTTACGCACATATAGTGCAAATAATGTGCGTTCTAGACAGAATTGGAGAATTTCAAGAGATTGTGCATTACTTTCATGCCATTTGATCACAATAATCTATATATAAACTCTTTATACAGTGAGAATGAGTTGATGATCTTAAAAATTCAAAATGATTGGATTACACATGGCAATTACGCTCATAAAATTCTAATACTGAGCGTTAGGGACTGGATTGGATCATTTCATGTGATTGTGCATTCATTGAAGTCATATGATCTCAATAATCTATATTTAAGTCCTTCATACAGTTGATAATAAGTTTATAATCTCAAAAATTCAAAAGGACCGAATTATACATGGCACTTACGCACATAAAGTGCTAATAATGAGCGTTCTGGACAGAATTGGAGCATTTCAAGCGACTGTCAATTCATTTCTAGTTATTTGATAACAGTAATCTATATTTAAGCTCTTTGTACAGTGGAGAAAGAGTTTATGATCCTAAAAAATTCAAAAGTATTGGATTATACATGGCAATTATGTACATATGCTGCAAATAACGTGTGTTTCTCACAGAATTGAAGAATTTCAAGGGATTGTGAATTCATTTGACGGCATTTGATCACTATAATCTATATTTAAGTTCTTTATACAGAGGTGAATGAGTTTATAATCTCACAAATTCAAAAGGATTTGATTATACATGGCAATTACGAGCACAAAATGCAAATAATGAGCGTTCTGGACAGAATTGGAGCTTTTCACGCGATTGTGTATTCATTTCAAGCCATTTGATCACAATAATCTATATTTAAACTCTTTTATACAGTGGAGAATAAGTTTATGATCTTAAAAATTAAAAAGGAGTGGATTATGGATGGCAATTACGCACATATAGTGCAAATAATGTGAGTTCTGGACAGAATTTAAGAATTTCAAGCGATTGTGCATTCATTTTATGTCATTTGATCTCTATAATCTATATATAAGCCCTTTATACAGTGAAAATTAGTTTATACTCTTATAAATTTAAAAGTATTGGATTATACAAGGCGATTACATGCATAAAGTGCAAATAATGAGTGTTCTGGACAGAATTGGAGCATTTCACCCAATTGTGTATTCATTTCAAATCATGTGATCAAAATATCTATATTTCAGCTCTTCATACAGTGGAGAATGAGTTTATGATCTGAAAAGTTCAAAAGAATTGGATTATAAAAAGCAATTACGCACATAAAGTACAAGTAATTAGCGTTCCGGACAGAATTGGAGAATTTCACGCGTTTGTGCATTCATTTCAAGTCATTTGTTCACAATAATTAATATATATGCTCTTTATACAGTGGAGAATGTTTATGATCGTAAAAATTTAAAAGGGTTGGATTATACAAGGCAGTTACGCTCATACATTGCAAATCAAGAGCGTTCTGGACATAATTGGCTTTTTATACAGTGGAAAATGAGTTTATAATCTTGAAAATTCAAAATTATTGGATTATAGAAGCCAACTAAGCGTATAAATTGGAGCATTTCAAAAGATTGTGCATTCATTTCAAGTCATTTGATGACAGTAATCAATATTAAGCTCTTTGTACAACGGAGAATAATTTCATAATCCTGAACATAAAAAAGAATTGGACTATAAATGCCAATTACTCGTATAAATTGCAAATAATGAGCGTTCTAGACAGAATTGGAGCATTTCACGCGACTGTGCATTCGTTTCAACTCATTTAATCACAGTAATCTATATTTATGCTCTTTATACAGTGGAGAATAAGGTTATAATCCTAAAAATAAAAAAAGATTGGATTATAAATGACAATTACGCGTATAAATTGCTAATAATGAGCGTTTTTGACAGAATTGTAGCATTTCACGCAATTGTGCATTCATTTCAAGTCATTTGATCATAATAATCTAAATTAAAGCCCTTTGTACAGTGGAGAATAAGTTTATAATCTTAAAAATTCAAAATGATTAGATTATACTTGCCAGTTACAAGCATAAATTGCAAATACTGAGCGTTCTGGAAAGAATTCGAACATCTCATTCGATTGTTCTTTCATTTCAAGACATTTGATCACAATAATCTATATTTAAGCTCTCTTTATACGACGGATAATGAGTTTCTGATGTTAAAAATTCAAAAGTACAGGATTATACATGGCAATTACGCTCATATAGTGCAAATAATGTGCTTTGTGGACAAAACTGGAGAATTTCAAGCGATTGTGCATTAATTTCAAGCCATTTGATCACTCTAATGTATATTTAAGTTCTTTATAGAGTGGATAATATGTTTATAATCTTAAAAATTCAACAGGATTAGATTATACGTGGCAATGACGCACATAAAGTGCAAATAATGATCGTTCTTGACCGAATGGCAGCATTTCACGCGATTGTGCATTCATTTCTTGTTATTTGATCTCAATAATCTAAATTAAAGCTCTTTATACAGTGGAGAACTAGTTTATGATCCTAAAAACTAATAAGGATAGGATTATACACGGCATTTACCCTCATTGGAGAATTTTGAGCGATTGTGCATTCATTTTCAAGTCAATTGATCACTATAATCTATAATTAAGCTCTATATCCAGGGGGGGCAATAAATTTATAATCTTCAAATTTAAAAGGATGGTATTATACATGGCATTTACGCACATATAGTGCAAATAATGTGCGTTCTAGACAGAATTGGAGAATTTCAAGAGATTGTGCATTACTTTCATGCCATTTGATCACAATAATCTATATATAAACTCTTTATACAGTGAGAATGAGTTGATGATCTTAAAAATTCAAAATGATTGGATTACACATGGCAATTACGCTCATAAAATTCTAATACTGAGCGTTAGGGACTGGATTGGATCATTTCATGTGATTGTGCATTCATTTGAAGTCATATGATCTCAATAATCTATATTTAAGTCCTTCATACAGTTGATAATA
This sequence comes from Rhynchospora pubera, assembly GCA_028095005.1. Lineage (NCBI taxonomy): Eukaryota > Viridiplantae > Streptophyta > Magnoliopsida > Poales > Cyperaceae > Rhynchospora > Rhynchospora pubera. Next base: position 3,240 of record JAMFTS010006849.1, read on the forward strand.
AGTTTATAATCTCAAAAATTCAAAAGGACCGAATTATACATGGCACTTACGCACATAAAGTGCTAATAATGAGCGTTCTGGACAGAATTGGAGCATTTCAAGCGACTGTCAATTCATTTCTAGTTATTTGATAACAGTAATCTATATTTAAGCTCTTTGTACAGTGGAGAAAGAGTTTATGATCCTAAAAAATTCAAAAGTATTGGATTATACATGGCAATTATGTACATATGCTGCAAATAACGTGTGTTTCTCACAGAATTGAAGAATTTCAAGGGATTGTGAATTCATTTGAAGGCATTTGATCACTATAATCTATATTTAAGTTCTTTATACAGAGGTGAATGAGTTTATAATCTCACAAATTCAAAAGGATTTGATTATACATGGCAATTACGAGCACAAAATGCAAATAATGAGCGTTCTGGACAGAATTGGAGCTTTTCACGCGATTGTGTATTCATTTCAAGCCATTTGATCACAATAATCTATATTTAAACTCTTTTATACAGTGGAGAATAAGTTTATGATCTTAAAAATTCAAAAGGAGTGGATTATGGATGGCAATTACGCACATATAGTGCAAATAATGTGAGTTCTGGACAGAATTTAAGAATTTCAAGCGATTGTGCATTCATTTTATGTCATTTGATCTCTATAATCTATATATAAGCCCTTTATACAGTGAAAATTAGTTTATACTCTTATAAATTTAAAAGTATTGGATTATACAAGGCGATTACATGCATAAAGTGCAAATAATGAGTGTTCTGGACAGAATTGGAGCATTTCACCCAATTGTGTATTCATTTCAACTCATGTGATCAAAATAATCTATATTTCAGCTCTTCATACAGTGGAGAATGAGTTTATGATCTGAAAAGTTCAAAAGAATTGGATTATAAAAAGCAATTACGCACATAAAGTACAAGTAATTAGCGTTCCGGACAGAATTGGAGAATTTCACGCGTTTGTGCATTCATTTCAAGTCATTTGTTCACAATAATTAATATATATGCTCTTTATACAGTGGAGAATGAGTTTATGATCGTAAAAATTTAAAAGGGTTGGACTATACAAGGCAGTTACGCTCATACATTGCAAATCAAGAGCGTTCTGGACAGAATTGGCTTTTTATACAGTGGAAAATGAGTTTATAATCTTGAAAATTCAAAATTATTGGATTATAGAAGCCAACTAAGCGTATAAATTGGAGCATTTCAAAAGATTGTGCATTCATTTCAAGTCATTTGATGACAGTAATCAATATTTAAGCTCTTTGTACAACGGAGAATAATTTCATAATCCTGAACATAAAAAAGAATTGGACTATAAATGCCAATTACTCGTATAAATTGCAAATAATGAGCGTTCTAGACAGAATTGGAGCATTTCACGCGACTGTGCATTCGTTTCAACTCATTTAATCACAGTAATCTATATTTATGCTCTTTATACAGTGGAGAATAAGGTTATAATCCTAAAAATAAAAAAAGATTGGATTATAAATGACAATTACGCGTATAAATTGCTAATAATGAGCGTTTTTGACAGAATTGTAGCATTTCACGCAATTGTGCATTCATTTCAAGTCATTTCATCATAATAATCTAAACTAAAGCCCTTTGTACAGTGGAGAATAAGTTTATAATCTTAAAAATTCAAAATGATTAGATTATACTTGCCAGTTACAAGCATAAATTGCAAATACTGAGCGTTCTGGAAAGAATTCGAACATCTCATTCGATTGTTCTTTCATTTCAAGACATTTGATCACAATAATCTATATTTAAGCTCTTTATACGGCGGATAATGAGTTTCTGATGTTAAAAATTCAAAAGTATAGGATTATACATGGCAATTACGCTCGTATAGTGCAAATAATGTGCTTTGTGGACAAAATTGGAGAATTTCAAGCTATTGTGCATTAATTTCAGGCCATTTGATCACTCTAATGTATATTTAAGTTCTTTATAGAGTGGATAATATGTTTATAATCTTAAAAATTCAACAGGATTAGATTATACGTGGCAATGACGCACATAAAGTGCAAATAATGATCGTTCTTGACCGAATGGCAGCATTTCACTCTTTTGTGCATTCATTTCTTGTTATTTGATCTCAATAATCTAAATTAAAGCTCTTTATACAGTGGAGAACTAGTTTATGATCCTAAAAACTAATAAGGGTAGGATTATACACGGCATTTACCCTCATATAGGTAAACAATGTGCGTTCTGGACAGAATTGGAGAATTTTGAGCGATTGTGCATTCATTTTCAAGTCAATTGATCACTATAATCTATAATTAAGCTCTATATCTAGGGGGCAATAAATTTATAATCTTAAAAATTTAAAAGGATGGTATTATACATGGCATTTATGCACATATAGTGCAAATAATGTGCGTTCTAGACAGAATTGGAGAATTTCAAGCGATTGTGCATTACTTTCATGCTATTTGATCACAATAATCTATATATAAACTCTTTATACAGTGGAGAATGAGTTTATGATCTTAAAAATTCAAAATGATTGGATTATACATGGCAATTACGCTCATAAATTTCTAATACTGAGCGTTCCGGACTGAATTGGATCATTTCATGCGATTGTGCATTCATTTGAAGTCATATGATCTCAATAATCTATATTTAAGTCCTTTATACAGTTGATAATAAGTTTATAATCTTAAAAATTCAAAAGGATCGAATTATACATAGCACTTACGCTCATAAAGTGCTAATAATGAGCGTTCTAGAAAGAATTGGAGCATTTCAAGCGACTGTCAATTCATTTCTAGTTATTTGATAATAGTAATCTATATTTAAGCTTTTTATACTGTGGAGAATGAGTTTATGATCCTAAAAAATTCAAAAGGATTGGATTATACATGGCAATTATGCACATATGGTGCAAATAATGTGTTTCTCACAGAATTGAAGAATTTCAAGCGATTGTACATTCATTTGAAGGCATTTGATCACTATAGTCTATATTTAAGCTCTTTTTATAGAGATGAATAAGTTTATAATCTGAAAAATTCAAAAGGATTTGATTAGAATGGCAATTATGCACATAAAGTGCAAATAATGTGCCTTTTTAAAAGAATTGGAGAATTTCAAGCCATTGTGCATCCATTCCAAGGCATTTGATCGCTATAATCTATATTTAATCTCCTTATACAGTGGTGAATAAGTTTATAATCTGAAAAATTGAAAAGGATTTGATTATACATGACAGTTACGCACATAAAATGCAAATAATGACCGTTCTGGACAGAATTGGAGCTTTTTCACGCGATTGTGTATTCATTTCAAGCCATTTGATCACAATAATCTATATTTAAGCTCTTTATACAGTGCTGAATAAGTTTATGATCTTAAAAATTTAAAAGGGGTGGATTATGGATGGAAGTTACGCACATATAGTGCAAATAATGTGAGTTCTGGACAGAATATAAGAATTTCAAGCGATTGTGCATTCATTGCATGTCATTTGATCTTTATAATCTATATATAAGACCTTTATACAGTGAATATTAGTTTATAATCTTACAAATTTAGAAGGATGGGATTATACAAGGCAATTACATAAATAAAGTGCAAATAATGAGCGTTCTGGACAGAATTGGAGCATTTCACCCGATTGTGTATTCATTTCAACTCATGTGATCACGATAATCTATATTTCAGCTCTTTATACAGTGGGGAATGAGTTTATGATCTGAAAAATTCAAAAGAATTGGATTATAAAAAGCAATTATGCACATAAAGTACAAGTAATTAGCGTTCCGGACAGAAGTGGAGAATTTCACGCGTTTGTGCATTCATTTCAAGTCATTTGTTCACAATAATTAATATATATGCTCTTTATACAGTGGAGAATGAGTTTATGATCGTAAAATGTAAAAGGGTTGGATTATACAAGGCAATTACGCTCATACATTGCAAATCAAGAGCGATCTGGACAGAATTGGATCCTTTCACGCAATTGTGCATTCATTTCAAGTCATTCGATAACAATAATCTATATTTAAGCTTTTGATACAGTGGAGAATGAGTTTATAATCTTGAAAATTCAAAAGTATTAGATTATAGAATCCAATTAAGCGTATAAATTGCAAATAATGATAGTTCTGGACAGAATTGGAGCATTTCAAAAGATTGTGCATTCATTTAATGTCATTTGATGACAGTAATCAATATTTAAGCTCTTTGTACAATGAAGAATAATTTTATAATCCTAAACATAAAAAAGAATTGGACTATAAATGCCAATTACTCGTATAAATTGCAAATAATGAGCGTTCTAGACAGAATTGGTGCATTTTTCACGCTACTGTGCATTCGTTTCAACTCATTTGATCACAGTAATCTATATTTAAGCTATTTATACAGTGGAGAATAAGTTTATAATCCTAAAAATAAAAAAAGATTGGATTATAAATGTTAATTACGAGTATAAATTGCAAATAATGAGCGTTTTTGACAGAATTGTAGCATTTCACGCAATTGTGCATTCATTTCAAGTCATTTGATCATAATAATCTAAATTAAAGCCCTTTGTACAGTGGAGAATAAGTTTATAATCTTAAAAATTCAAAATGATTAGATTATACTTGCCAGTTACAAGCATAAATTGCAAATACTGAGCGTTCTGGAAAGAATTCGAACATCTCATTCGATTGTTCTTTCATTTCAAGACATTTGATCACAATAATCTATATTTAAGCTCTCTTTATACGACGGATAATGAGTTTCTGATGTTAAAAATTCAAAAGTACAGGATTATACATGGCAATTACGCTCATATAGTGCAAATAATGTGCTTTGTGGATAAAATTGGAGAATTTCAAGCGATTGTGCATTACTTTCAAGCCATTTGATCACTCTAATGTATATTTAAGTTCTTTACAGAGTGGATAATTTGTTTATAATCTTAAAAATTCAACAGGATTAGATTATACGCGGCAAAGTGCAAATAATGATCGTTCTTGACCGAATAGCAGCTTTTCAAGTGATTGTGCATTCATTTCTTGTCATTTGATCACAATAATCTAAATTAAAGCTCTTTATACAGTGGAGAATTAGTATATGATCCTAAAAACTAATAAGGATAGGATTATACATGGCATTTACGCTCATGTAGGAAAACAATGTGCGTTCTGGACAGAATTGGAGAATTTCGAGCGATTGTGCATTCATTTTCAAGTCAATTGATCACTATAATCTATAATTAAGCTCTATATCCCCAATAAATTTATAATCTTAAAAATTTAAAAGGATTGGAGTATACATGACATTTACGCATATATAGTACAAATAATGTGCGTTCTAGACAGAATTGGAGAATTTCAAGCGATTGTGCATTACTTTCATGCCATTTGATCACAATAATCTATATTTAAACTCTTTATACAGTGGATAATGAGTTTATGATCTTAAAAATTCAAAATAATTGGATTATACATGGCAATTACGCTCATAAATTGCTAATACAGAGCGTTCCGGACAGAATTGGATCATTTCATGCGATTATGCATTCATTTGAAGTCATATGATCTCAATAATCTATATTTATGTCCTTTTTACAGTTGATAATAAGTTTATAATCTTAAAAATTCAAAAGGATCGAATTATACATGGCACTTACGCACATAAAGTGCTAATAATGAGCGTTCTGGTCAGAATTGGAGCATTTCAAGCTACTGTAAATTCATTTCAAGTCATTTGATAACAGTAATCTATATTTAAGCTATTTATACACTGGAGAATGAGTTTATGATCCTAACAAATTCAAAAGAATTGGATTATACATGGCAATTACGCACATATTGTGCAAATAATGTGTGTTTCTCACAGAATTGAAGAATTTCAAGCGATTGTGCATTCATTTTGAAGGCATTTGATCACTATAATCTATATTTAAGCTCTTTATACAGAGGTAAATAAATTTATAATCTGGAAAATTCAAAAGGTTTTGATTATACATGGCAATTATGCGCATAAATTGCAAATAATGCGCCTTTTTAAAAGAATTGGAGAATTTCAAGCCATTGTGCATCCGTTCCAAGGCATTTGATTACTATAATCTATATTTAAGATCTTTATACAGTGGTGAATAAGTTTATAATCTGAAAAATTCAAAAGGATTTGATTATACATGGCAATTACGTGCATGAAATGCAAATAATGATCGTTCTGGACAGAATTGGAGCTTTTTCACGCGATTGTGTATTCATTTCAAGCCATTTGATCACAATAATCTATATTTAAGCTCTTTATGCAGTGGTGAATAAGTTTATAATCTTAAAAATTTAAAAGGAGTGGATTATAGATGGAAATTACGCACATATGTTGCAAATAATGTGAGTTCTGTACATAATTTAAGAATTTCAAGCGATTGTGTATTCATTTCATGTCATTTGATCTCTATAATCTATATATAAGCCCTTTATACAGTGAATAATTAGTTTATAATCTTATAAATTTAAAATGATTGGATTATACAAGGCAATTATATGTATAAAGTGCAAATAATGAGCGTTCTGGACTGAATTGAAGCATTTCACCCGATTGTGTATTCATTTCAACTCCTGTGATCACAATAGTATATATTTCAGCTCTTTATACAGTGGAGAATCTGTTTATGATCTGAAAAATTCAAAAGAATTGGATTATAAAAAGCAATTACGCAAATAAAGTACAAGTAATTAGCGTTCTAGACAGAATTGGAGAATTTCACGCGTTTGTGTATTCATTTCAAGTCATTTGTTCACAATAATTAATATATATGCTCTTTATACAGTGGAGAATGAGTTTATGATCATAAAAATTTAAAAGGGTTGGATTATGCAAGGCAATTACACACATACATGAATGACTTTTGTTGTACACTATAAGAATCTGAAAATAAAAAATAAAAGAATCGAGATGGCACGTAAAAAATTGTTCATCTTGAGGGTACAATGAAAATGACAAGTAATTGTAGAATCATAAAAGAAAAATAAATGCCAAATTAATTATGGCCTTCAGATATATATGTGTACTCATTGAAAGCTAAAAACGTGCAATTGCTCCACAGGACAAGGTTTTCACATGATAAATTTGTAGTTCAATAGTTGGTTTTCCACCTACCACTTGCTTAATCATGTTTCTGATTAAGTTTGAGCAATCTTACATATAATAAATATACGTGGATGGCCTCAAAAGATGCGAATGAAAAGGTGCCTATCAAAAGAATGTATTAAAGGGTGAGATTTAAAAAGTGTCTAGCCAAAGGATGCAATCGAGTAGATGCCTCCACCAAAGGGTGCTAATATTTTATCTATAAATAGTACTCCATTTTTCAAGTTTTCATTAACCATTTCTCATTTACAAAATGACAAACATAATAGATATCACATCACTATCAAATAGAAAATCCAGATTTGATACGTGTACGGATCACGAAAAATTTGGCTTGCAACTGATTGGAAGATGAAAATTATACATGGAGCATGAAGTTTGTTCTACTAGATAGTAAGGTAATTTTTTATGCAATACATTTTTCTCCTATATCATGTCGATTTCAATACTTAACGAGAATTTGTTTTCAATATTTTTTTCATATGTATGCATTTGGGTCAAACTTTATGGACATATATGAATTTAAAAATATTCAAATCTTTGAAATTACCAAAAGTGTCTTTTATTTTTAAATTATTATTGAGAAATCATAATTAGGTTAATTAAATAATAACAATAAAAGGGTGTGATGTGCACGCTAAGGTGTAGTTTTTTTATTTTATATTATTATTAAAAAATATAAATTAATTAATTAAATGTTAACAAACGAAAGGGTGTGAGTATGTAGTCTTATTCAATAAATGTGTGTGAATGAAAAAGTGTCTTTTAACAGAATATTTCATAGGGTTTCAATTAATATCTCTTTCCAAAAGATGCAATCAAGTTGATGCCTCAAAAGGTGCAATTTAAAAGGTGCATTGTCAAAGGATGCAATCGAATGGATGCCTCATCCACCAAAAGGTGCCAACATTTTATTTATAAATAATACCTCTTTTTTAAGTTTTCATCAACCATTTCACATTTACAATAAAGACAAACATAATAGATATTAGATTACTTTCAAATAGAAATCTAGACGTGATACGTGCTCGAACACTAAAAATTTGGCCCGCAATAAATTCGAAGACAAAAAATACATGGAGATGAATTTTGTTATTCTAAAAGTAAGATAAATTTTTATACAATAATTTTTATTAACACCAAAATGTTTAAATCGTTATTAATTTTCATTTTTGAGCAAATTAATTTATCAAATTTATCTTCTTATAGCAAACATATTTTAAAAATAAGTTCTTTTATATTAAAATCATTAAATTAAAAATCATCTTATATACTTAAAATAAAAATGAATGGTATAATGTCCCATATATTATTTACAACGGATATCATTATCGTCGAGCGAAGCTGGACGCACAGATCTAGTTTTGGATTATTTGACGTGGATTTCTTTCACAAATCCTTCACCACCGCAAAAGAGATCCTATGTTTCAGCTTTCATGAGTACATATAGTACATATAGTGTTTATCAAAAAAAAAAAAGAGTACATATAGTAATTAACTCAAAATCTGATTTGGTTAGTTCAGATGGTTCATAATATTCAATTATAATTTTGGAAATTTTACAAGAAATGAGGACCTTTGAGATTCGATTGGTTGATTCGTATCTTGACCTAATTACTCGTTGAATTAATACTATAGAGGATACAAAAAAGATTGCATTAGACGTAAAACACATCCGCATTAAAAACAATTCCTCACAAATTGCAAGTCACCAAAAAGTCAAAAACAAAGTTCAGCCTTTAAATTGTCTCTTTTTTTCTAATTTTGTCTTCTTTGCATTAACTCACGTTGACTAAAAAAAATTATATTAATGAGATGAAAATTTTTTTGCATTAATATTATTTTCATTCTATTTTTTAAAAATAAAAAGTAATTTATTTATAGAAGCATAGCCCACTCTATGAAATAGAACTTATTCCTCTTTCGTGCCCAGCACGGATTAAACTCGTTACCTCTAGGAAAATGATGGAGCCGTTGACCATTTGTGTTGGACTCCCACGTTCATATTATTTCCATTATAATATCTAGTCTAAACGAAGAGTTTAATCTTTTCATTCTGAAATTAAATCTACACCCTTGATCAAATTAGATTACAATAATCAATGAACCATATTGTTTGTAATCAAGGATTGGATACATCTTTGGTCTCAAAATTGGTTAGATCTTTGATCTTGATTGGATAGGCTTTTGGATTGATGTTTTTATAAGTAGGAGGGATATATATGCAATTATGCATAAATTTTATCAAAATTGCGATGTAACCACAAAAAATAAGCAAACAATTTTACTGGCAACATTAATATGTGAATATAGTTAGTTTATATAGATTTTTCATAAAGTTTTAAAATTAAATAGATTTAAAATAAATATTTGTAAAAATAATTAATTATCTATGTAAAAAAATAATGAAAAAAACCCAATTTCGCCCTTTTTTTATTACTTCATATATTATCAAGTATCAACCATAGGGAGAGGGCTTCATCTGGATAATTGAAGAGGATATAGAAGAGCAAATATCGGGAACAACATCTTGTCTTACAGCAACAAGAACACTAAAATTGAAAAGAAATTTACTTGAAAAGAATTTTCTTTTTTCTATCTATTGTTGTTTGATCTTGTACGCCGAAAGTAACTACTTGATTCACCACTCCTTTCCAAGGCTATCTTGTTAAATTGACTGAATGACAAACATAAAGCCACATTCAAATGTTTACTAACGTTAAATAATTTAATTTAATCAAATACCAACTCTCGATATATATAAAATAACTTTTCACGCGGTGTTAGACTTCAGAGTTCAGAGTGTCTTTGGAGCACACCGAGGATCTGCACAACTCTACTGGTGCTTCTCCGTCAATTACGCAGGAAAACCTTTTTGTGACAAGCATGTATTTTTCCCTTTTTTTATTAGAAAAAAAATCATCTATCCCCTACATTCCCTTCAGAATATCTTGCCACATGCAAATTAACGAAGCTTCAGTGCGATTACAGATGTGCACTAAAGTATCTAACTACTTTTGAGTTCAAGTTGGAGAGACCTACAAATAAAAATAAAAAATAATAAAACATACATATGCCATCACAAGGAAAAACCAATGCGTCAATGAAAGAGAAATACATAACAAAATGGTAGTTATACGGTTATACCTCCAATGACTCTGATTTATTGACCTCTGCTGCATGGTCCACTTGGTAGTTGGTAGGTAGAACATTTGCATCAGTCCGTTCCACATGTGTATTTATTTATAAATACTATTTCTTTCTTTCTTTTTTTTTTTTTATCTTTTATCTACTACTCTACAGCTAGGGAGAAACTCAGTAGGGACTTCATATTAGTATGTGATCTTTTGTGGCACGTCGTTTGAAATGACCCGAGAAACTTTGATGCGCTAGAGTAAATTTGGGGTAAATCTTACATGAAGTTAGTGAATCATCGATAATTTATTTTATTACTCAACTTTGATTTATCTGATTTTAGCCAATAAATTACAGTTGTATCCTAATTGTGTTATCATCTTTGTCTGCATTCATATTAAACATAATAAATTCTGAAGTATTTAAACAAATTTCTATAAGCTTCACATTGAAACCACATAGTTCCACTTAATTTATTTATAATAGTACAGCACATGGTTCGTAAGAAAACTTACATGTTTTAAAACGTAAATAATTAATTACGGAAAATATTTTTATCAAAATTGTTGTTGGAATCAGTTAGTTTAACATGGTTTAGAAAAATTGGGGGAAAAAAATTCGGTGATTAAAATTGGATAAATCAAAATGAGTGATGTGATGAGGAATAAAATTGGTTGATCATGCGGAATACTTGTCTTTATATTTTGAATTCTCTGGTTAGATCCGACTAGTGAACGCCTTCCAGAGCCGGGCCGGGCTCCCGGGAGGTCGAGTCTAAAAGGGCCTACTCAAGGGCCGGGCCGGGCCGAACATAGGGAGGCTTTTGGAAGGGTCGGGCTTAGAAGGGCTTAAATATGAAGATCGAGCCTGGCCCTTCTCAAGTCTTGCCCTTTTAGGCCCTCCGGGTTTCGAGAGGCCAGGCTTGAAGGGCCTAAAGGGTTTGAAGGGCCGACGAACAGACAATATATTTCTTTAAATATTTATTAAAACTATATTTAAAATGAATAATTTTATTTATAAAAGATAATAAAAATGAATAATATTTTTTTATTTTTCATTATATATAATATTTTTTTTCATCTTTAATTTGGGTTTAAGACCGGTTATATTATAATAACATAAAAAAATTTATTAATGTATTAATGAATTAAAATAAACTAAAATTACAAATGTATGAAATAACGTAACGTAAAAGATGAGAAGTATGTATATATTTAACTTGTCTTAACATCATGTTCAAAAATTAAAATATTATTTGAAATGATATGTTCAATTTACATTGTATCAGATATGATCTTACCTTTCACTTGAGATTGTGCCTGATTATTCATAACTTCGGTCTATCTAGACCTTAGGCCCTTCCTAAACCTGGCCTCTCTAGACCCTGATCCTTCCAAAGCCTGGTCTCTCTAGGCCCTGGCCCTTCCAAAGCCTGACCTCTCTAGACCTCTCTTCAGTTGAGATTCTGACCTGACCTCTCTAAACCCTGACCCTTCTTAAGGGCTTAGAGAGGTCGGGCCAGCCCTTCATATCAGAAGGGCTTGGCCAGGATCGGATCCAGAACCAAAGTCTTTTGGATGTTCACTACATCCGACTCCTTTGTTCATTTTAAAATGAAAATATTCTAAACGTGCACCGAAATAAAGAAAAAATAAAAGTTGGTCATAACGAACAAAGAAGTCGTCAACTGTATAGTGTTTGTAAACAAGCCGGACCCACTTGAGCACGAATCCGAGGCTTCCTAGCTGAGCCCCATGTTTCAAACAACATGAGAGGGAAGTTGAGACCGGATCCGGCTCCTCTATTTTGAGCTTGCTCATTTAATTCTTCATCATGTGCATTTTTCTTTCCTTTTCTTTTCTTTTCTTTTCTTCTCCTTCCGTGAAGAATTCCTTGCTCATATAGTCATATTTTGAACCTTGCAAGAACTTTGACCCCGTGTATATGAGTTTATCAACTACATGTAGCCAGTCTACAGCTTGCCATAGATTGTATGCTGAATAAGTACAATTAGGGTTGTTTTTTCGGTTTCGTCTTCAAAAAAATACTGATTTTTTTTTATTTTTTAAATGATACAATTTCTGTAAAAATATTTGTATGAAGCAAATTATGAACATAAATGAATATGTAATTTTTAAACCGTTAATATAACTGTAAATTGTAAATAATAATTTATTTATGCAGAAATTAATGTAATAAGTTATGCTGTTTTAAGAATTATGTTGCAGTTTGGATATATTAATACATTGTCTTTTTAAAATGAGAATAGATAGTGTAACATTTGAGGTATTCGATCAGTATATTGTATATATAACAAGAACATATAAAATTGGACGGTTAAGAATATTGATGATGTGACATAATTCAAAATATTGCGTTTAATATTTTATGTATTATAGATTTTGAATTTTAAAATAAATACAGTAACATATTTATGGAATTGAGCTAATTCTAGTTGAGGACTTGAGGTCAAGTGATTTGTGCCGTCCATAAGGTCCGTTCAATATTTATTTGAGCTAATCAACTCGGCCCATTTTTGGGTAGAATTAAACTTGCAAGGTACGCAATTCCAAGATGAATATTGAATACTAATAGAAACCATGTTATATTTATATTTATACTATATAAAAAGTTTGCTTTTGAAATGAACAGTGATGAACAGTGTCATATTTTTTATTTTTCGTTACCAAGTCTGTGCAGTATTGTGTGCAATATATTCTTCTATCATTCTATGATGCATGGCCCGGTAGATCGCTGAAGCAACGCGAATGAATACACGGTACAACTCATAGTGCAACCGTGTATTACGCCAAGAATTTATGAGGTGTTGTACGTGTATGAATAGTTGAGGAGGGTCAGAAAATTTATCATGTATGTAATCTTTTGCATTAGATTATTAGAGCCACACAAATCTATCCTCAAGGCTTAGCCATAGAGCTCATCCTACCACATGGTGGGACCCGCAACCACAAAGATCACTTTGGTTCATTCTTCAATGCGCTTGTATGTGTAATGTGCTTGGTGTATATAATTTTTCACGAATGTTGAGTTTGTGAGAAAATCATTCCTACTACTTGGGGTTCGCAAACTTTTTAAGTGAGAATTGGGCGTATGGAGACAAAAAGGAAACATAATTTATTTTTTTTCCTACTTTCTTTACCTTTCTTCCCAGCCAAACATGTTTCTCTTTTGGTCCTACGGTCCTATCTAAGACAGATGCAGGTACGCTAAAGGCGATCTAGAAAAAATTTTAACTAAGCATGATTATAATATAATAAAATTAAAAAATAAAATAAATAATAAATTTAATAAATAAAGTTATTCTAAATATATACAATTAAAATATTACCTTCCAAAGGCAAAATCGAATATAAACCACTCCAATATTTTCTAATCGGAAAGAAACCCTACTAATCTTCATATTCGGAAATAAACTCCTCAAATCCTGTTTTGTACGAAAATAAACCCTTTTCATTGATTTTGATCATATTTTAAGCATATATTCTCAAATTTATAAAATAATGACATAAATATTCCTGTTGTACATACTCCCTTCACCCTATCCTGGGACTATTCGTCTTCTCCAACTAAATAAAGAAAGGCCTGAGGGACTCTGTTGTTGGCATCCCACAATTATGTGGCCAATATCTCACATAAAACGTAGTACAAGTCAGTGACAACTAAATTTTAGAAAAAAAATAACAAGAAAATGACACTTTCATATCGGCATGTAAACTTAAAACGTTCACAATCTGATCAATGGTAAATTTACGGAGGAACCTCCAAATTTTTTCTTAATAAAAAATTGAAGAAAACATATTTCATCTTTCGTGTACCTTGCTATCAAGTTTATTTAACTCTTTTAAACTAGAACTTTACAAGTAAACAAATTAGATGTTCTTAGAAAATTATTTATCAAATGCCAAATTTTCCTTTGAATCCTCAAATTAACAGAAAAGAAATTGGCGATTTCAAAAGAAAAAGACAAATCACTACTTTTACTTGGCGTATTGGAGAGAATAAAATCAGATATACCTTGCCTTTTAAAAAACAAAATCGCTTCAGTAGAGGATGACCGAAGAAGCATGGTTCCTCAGCAGGAGTATGGCAAGGCAGGGGTTTTCGGTCACAATTTTATAAATCAGATTTTTTTTAAAAAAAATTAAAATTTGATCAAAATCAATGAAAAGGATTTATTTCTGAATAAATCAATATTTGAGGGGTTTATATTGGAATAGAAAATATTAGAGAGATTTATCAATCACCAAAAAGACAAAAAAAATACATTATTTTCAGACATGTCCAATATTTTCGAAAACTTATCCAGGCATTATGATTTTTTAAGCTCACACACCAATCAAGTCCTATTATATGGATTCTTAATTTTTCAAAAAGAACTCCAGACAAGTGCCGGGTTATCTTCTATTTGGATCAGCCACTTAGATACGCAGACACTTATTTGTCAATATTTTAGAGTCTTTTTTTTAATGCAAATTAAATCAGATAACGTAAGTGATTAACTCAATAAATAAACAATATAAATAACCATACAGGTTGTATATCAGAAAAATGGTTGCGGCAGAGACGCAACTGAAAAATCTAGTGTCATATCATAAGCTACTAACTGAATTTGTGTGGTCCTAGAAGAAAGAATACATTATGCATCAGCACAACAGTGAAACAAAATTGCAGAGAGCTGAATCCTTAAGTTATAATGCATGTCCAAGTGAACAATTCGTTCCATTAACCAACTTGTTGAGTACTAAAGCTTAGCTTGCGAAACAAAACTATTGGTCCATGCAAACTCAAAAGAGCTTTTATTTATTTATAGATATAAAACTAGTGAACAACTAACTGTGAAAGGGGAAAGAAAAGGCAGGAAGTCGTCAATGCAGTTTCTTCACGCTTTCAAAAGCTTGTTCATGTTGATCCTATTTATTGTCCATCACATGAGGAATGTTTTCCCATTGTAGCTACTCTTATATACAGAATATTGCACACTGAAGAATTGCTGTCAAAACTATTTCCATTTACATAAAATAAAATTGGTATGCTCTTCCCTCATAATTATTACATTGGAGGTAAGAAACTCTGACGTGTTAGTGGATTGCTTCATAGTCATTAATTGATTGGGTAGATCACCCACTAAAAATTATTGCTTCAAATTAATGAAAATAAGATAATTACTGTACTGGATTACCGGTCATTTGCTCTGTGTGAGTACCCGGTGAACCAATTCATTTGGTTCGATATTCTGTAAAAGTTTCAGGAACAAAAAATGAAAATTAGACAAAGAAAACAAATTGAACAAACATGTTTACTTCTTCCAACAGGTTGGATAGAAAAATATAGAACTGCACGATATAACATCATCATTGGAGTGTGAAAATCTAAGCTGTAAAGCCATCATACAAGATTTAGAAAAAAACGATAATTAGATGCCCCTACTTTTGTAATATATTATTTTGATCTTTTACATGATCACAAAGAGAGGGGGGGGGGGGTGGAGGATAGCTTACAACCTTCTATAGTAAATCATTGAAACAAAAAAAAAGATGAGAGTGCTGCTTCTACACACATAATATATACTACCAGAAACATCTACCAATTTGAAACAATAATAATAATAAAAAGAAGCATCAACCAAGAAGTGATTCAGATGAGAGAGGCACACCTGGCATGTACCTCCGCACAAAATCAAGAAGCATCTTCCGCTGGCTTTCATTTGTGTGAGGAAGAATTGCATGCAGGAGTTCAATTGGCATCTCTCGACCAATGGTTTTCGCCATGTCAGCAGCTGATGGTTCGTAAAACTGCTGCAGTATACTCTCAAGCTTGCTAACACAATAATTCATCAGAAGAGTGAAAAAGGCATCAAAAGAAGCCTGCCACAAATTTATTGTAGACATGACGTAGCGGGCTGGAGCAAATGGGTTTGAAAGCAGATTTGTTGCCCGGTCGAGCACAGACTTCAAAGCAATCGAAGCACCATCACCAGCTGAACTACCTATAGGTCGAAGAGGCGGTTGTTCTGAAGAGCAGACAACAGCTGCTAGGCAGGCACTCAAGGCGCTAATCTCAAAGCTCTGCACGCATCTCGAAACTGTCTTAGCCAGTTTTGATGCTGTGTCAGCCACAGCTTTATCTGACGCCATAACTCCGAATAAAGCTCGTAAGTGGCGAAACACAGCCATACATACCACTCGTGACAGCTCGGTACCGGGTGGTATCAGCCGCAGATACCGAGTCACTAGCTCTCTTCCTTTAGGTAAAGAGACGATAAGAAGAAACACCAGATCATCATTTAATGGGTTACATACTACAAAGGATCCTAGAGGGTCAACCAGCTGGAGGGATGTGGCTAGCCATTCTAGAAGGATCTGACGATGCTTTCTAAGCTCAGATATACTGTTTCGTTGCACAGTGTGCTGTATGAAACGGTCAATGTCATCAACATCTAAAAGAAGGGTAAAACCGTCTTCTACTAAAATACGAGCTGCAAACATTGGTTCCTTCTCTAAGGGTCTCGTATATTGTGGCCTCTTCATGCGAGTCCCACCAACATCAGAACCACAAGAGAGTATTGCATGCATCTCTTTGACCCGAAGGGATGTGTGGGTGGTTGCAGCAATATCTCTTACCGACGAGGGGCAAAACTGAGTTTGCATGCCTGTTTTGGATAGACAAGCCTGGTGGTAGTAGTCTTTTATGTATTGGTCACCATGTGCTTTTGAGTCAAACATGCGAGCAACACTCTCTAGCTCTTCAACTGACATGTACTTTGATCTGAATTTTGAAACACCTGTACCAGAGGTCTGAGACGGGTCCTTTTGCTTGCTCCAGATTGACCGAACTTTGGGCCCCACAGAGCGGTGATGAGGTGAGTCTAAAAGGACTGATGGGTTGTGACTGCTATAATTTTGTATATGTTGGTTAAGAAAGGATGGTAAAATCACATTATGGTCCTGGCTAATAAATGAGACACTACTACGAAGATTTGCAAGATCATAATTTGCATATGATGGACAGGGTAAGGTAGGCAGTGAAGGATGATTAGAGCTGAGAGTAGGGATGCTGGAATGGCGCGTCAGGAGGGATGGCTGGTGGGGCTGAAAGGCAGAACTGGTTGCAAGGTTGGGGTCTAATAATGAAGTGTGGCGGCGGAGGTTAGAAGGTGGCTGCTGAGGGATGATGAAGTGCGAAACAGGGGCCTGGAATCAGACAGGTGATGGGTAGATGGCAGCTGTGATCGCCATATCATGGTGTCTGAGTCGTGCAGTGCTGCAAAGGTTTGGCTCAGATCAGGCCAGGACAAGTAGTCAGCTTCTTGGATCAAATCTAATGTAGACGAACCTGCGGAAATGAAAGGAGGATTACCATAAATTAATTTGTCTAGGGACGAGTTGCTCATTGTTCCATGTTTGACCTTCATTTAATTGGCTGGCACTAATTTATGCAAGTACAGACTTGTTACCAAAGTGGTGCAAAGTATCTAACTAAGAATGAAACAAAAATGTTAACTAGTAATAATATAAAAACTAAGCATTCAAGTAATTAGCGAAACAACTGGTATAATAAATCAACTTTTATAAAAAAAAAACCCTCGATTTTTAGCATGAAACTTACAAGCAATAAGAAAATATAAAAATCAGGTTGGTCTGTACAAGAACCAAGTCAAAACTGATTCATTTGGTACTGCCAAGGTCCAGGCCATTGTGCTGTCTCTGAAGACCTAAACATATATTCTAATATTGTGTCATACTGTACCAGCAACATACTGGCATGGTACCAGAACCTAGTTATATTTTTATAGTAGCTCAAAGATTCTTACTGTCTTGTGAGATGGAGCTTCCATTCACAATTAAACCACCAGGCCTAACTGGATCACTGACGGCTCTGTTTAACTGCACATTAAAACAGATAGAACAAAAACAATATTACAATGGTATGAAAAAAAAATCAAATAAAAAAATGTAACAAATTTTTTCTTGAAAGAAAAAAAAATCACCTTTGCAAAAGTGCTGGAGAGATCATCTATATGAGATATTGATGCATAGGTGTCAGCCTAAAAGTGCAACAGTTTTTTCTAAATAAGATATTATAAAACAATAGGAAGTTTGTATGCTTAGCTCAATTTGCATAATTAACTACAGCTGCAGCTTTGAAAGAAGGGAATCGTTGCAAATTGATCCATATTAATAGTATGATGGTAAAGGATCTGGCATAGATATCTAACCAATCCTTTGTGTCCAGTTGAAAATGAAACTCATAATCAGGTGGAGCAGCAGCAGTTTCGTCATTTTCTGGTTCTTCTAACCCTCCTAATTCTACTTCTTCCAGAATATCTTTGCCAAAAAATGGATATTGTGAGGCGTCAAAGTGAGCATGACCTACTCATGGGCACACAGACAATCAATTAAAAAACAAGTCACATTTAGGAATAGTCTGTCTTGTGTAATCATTTATGGTAGTAACATTCAAAAAGAAATAAATTAAT
>JAMFTS010006845.1:7500-21998 GCA_028095005.1 Rhynchospora pubera
TTCTATTGATTCTTTTCCGATCGAGATGTATGAATCCATGGACCTATGTAAATCCATAGATCCCGTTCATGAATTAACGAAAATGAGCAAAACTTCTACTTGCCTCTGCCCTTTTATGAGTCTCCTCCTTTTTGCGTATGGCCTTACCACGTTTTTTTGAAGCAGCATCTATTAATTCGGAACTTAATTGTGAAGTCATACTTGTACCCGAACGCTTTCGGGATGCTTCTAATAACCAACGAATGGCAAGTAATATTCCTTGTGGAAGTGGGATTGCAACAGGGACTTTATAAGTCTTTCCGTTTTTTCCTCTTCTTGTTTTTACTCCTACCCTGGGAGTTACTCTAAGTATTGCTTGACGTAAAATAGATACTGGATTTTCTTTTGTCTTTTTTTCAATATCTAACGCGGCTCGATAGAAAATTTGATAAGCCAATGATTTTTTTCCGTGTTTCATCATACGGTTAACCAACATGTTAACGACTCGACTACAAGAAATTGGATCGAATTCTGCAGTTTTTTTCTTTGCAGTACCTCGACGTGACATGAGCGTGAAAGAGGTTAAAGAATCCGTTTTCTTTTTATAAGGGCTAAAAACGAATCAATTTTTTTTTTTTGGCTTTTTGACCCCATATTGTAGGGTGGATCTCAAAAGATAGGAAAGATCTCCCTCCAAGCCGTACATACGACTTTCGTCGAATACGGCTTTCCACAGAATTCTATATGGATCTATGAGATCGAGTATGAAATTCTGTTTACTCACTTGAGATTGAGTATCCGTTTCCCTCCTTTTCCTGTTAGGATTGGAAATCTTGTATTTTACATATCCATACGATCGAGTCCTTAGGTTTCCGAAATACATAGTTGAATGTAAAAAAAGTGCTTCGAATCATTGCTATTTGACTCAGACCTGTTCTGAAAAAGTCGAGGTATTTCGAATTGTTTGTTGACACGGACAAAGTAAGGGAAAACCTCTGAAATGATTTTCATATTGGACCCTGGACATCTAATAGTTCCGAATCGAATCTCTTTAGAAAGAAGATCTTTTGTCTCATGATAGCCTGCTCCAGTCCCCTTACGAAACTTTCGTTATTGGGTTAGCCATACACTTTACATGTTTCTAGCGATTCACATGGCATCATCAAATGATACAAGTCTTGGATAAGAATCTACAACGCACTAGAACGCCCTTGTTGACGACCCTTTACTCCGAGAGCATCTCGGGTTCCTCGAACAATGTGATATTTCACACCGGGTAAATCCTTCACCCTTCCTCCTCTTACTAATACTATAGAATGTTCTTGTAAATTATGGCCAATACCTGGTATATAAGCAGTGATTTCAAATTTAGAGGTTAATCGTACTCTGGCAACTTTACGTAAGGCAGAGTTTGGTTTTTTGGGGTTGATAGTGGAAAAGTTGACAGATAAGTTACCCTTACTGTCACTCTACAGAACCGTACATGAGATTTTGACCTCATACAGCTCCTCGTTCAATTCTTTCGAAGTAATTGGATCCTTTTCTTCGTTCGAGAATTTCTTCCCTTCTTCCACTCCGTTTCGAAGAGTAACTAAGACCAATTCAGTCACGTTTTCATATTCCAATTGAAGACTTTTCATTTATGATCAAAGGAAAAGATTTCTCTTTTACGAAACATATGCGGATCAAATCACGATCTTCTATCTAAATAAGAACAAGAACTCTTTCTCGATAGAAATCCCTTTGCCTCTCATCCTTAGAGAATTAGAAAGAAGGATCCTTTTTGAGTTTCAATTTTGTCATTTTGAGAGCTCTTCGATCTTCTACTTATTTGTTTGTTCTATTTCCTTTTTTCGATTTCCTTTTTTTCCTGGATTCTTTCATTTCATTTCGATTTTTCTTATTCTATCCCATAGGTATACCCTTTGAATCAATAGAGAACCTTTTCTTCTGTATGAATCTATATTATTCCATTCCAATTTCTTCCGGATACCTCCCAAGGAAAATCCCCAATTGAATCCAAAATTGACGGGTTAGTGTAAGCTTATCCATGCGGTTATGCACTCTTGAAATAGGAATCAACTTTCGGAAAGATTCTGGCTTTCGTGCTTTGGTGAGTTGTCCGAGATCCTTTCGATGACCTATGTTGTGTTGAAGGGATATCTATACGATCCGATCGATTGCGTAAAGCCCGCGGTAGCAATGGAACCGGGGAAAGTATACAGAAAAAAGAGTTCTTTTCTATTATATTAGTATTCGTTTTAGTAGAAGTTAGTGATCCCCCTAGTGATCCTGGCTCTGTGAGTCCTTTCTTCCGTAATGAATTTTGAGCACCAGCCTTACATTTTTCCTCTGTGGGCCGAGGAGATAGGGGCTCAGCTCAGCAGGAAGAGGGTTGTACCATGAGAGAAGCACGGGGGTCAACCTGCTTCAAATATACAAGATGGATTCTGGCAATCCAATGGAGTTGGACCCTCATGTCGATCCGAATGAATCCGTTTTTCTACTCTGTTTTTCTACTCTGGTTGTTCGCCTAAACAAGAAAGGAATTCTTGTTTAGGCAGTTTATATCATCCGTACATAGTGCTTTGATCTAAGATTGAAATTTATGCTTGTATGAACTAAGGTCCAAAATATCGAATAAACAAGTGTTTCCACGACTCTACCAACCACCCGGCCAATCCTCTTCCACGCTAGGCCTTTTCCCTTTTTCATGGCTACATATCTTTACGGATAAGGAATGGGAAATCTTTCTCCTGTTCCACAAATCAAATGGTTCATTTCCTCCGGGAGAAGCCATCTCTTTCTCAACAATATTTTGGTCATTTGATCCAATAGCCTTTCGTTAGATAGGAACAGATTCGCTAAATACTGATAACTCTCGAACAGAATATGAGAGGAGAAAGATCCTTTAGATAAGGAACTATTGATTCTAAGTCTTCTTTGCCATCTCTGACGACGCCCCAACAATTCGTAGTACTTTTCTCCCTTATGGAACCAACTGTCTTCTTCTATATATGAAGAAGGATGCTTATTTAGGTCAGGACTCTTCTCATCTAAATGATCATCTGAAAAAAATTCTCGAGGTGAAAGCCAAAAGTACAGGTATATGACTACGAGAAAGAATGGCTCCGAAGGTTCCCAAATAAATCGGTTTATTATAAAAAAGCTTTGTTCTTTTGAAAATCTGTCTTGTTTCTGGTGCTGAATTGTTTCATTCTCCGAGAACTCCGAATCATTCTCTTGAAGCTCCTCCTCTTGAAGCTGATCTTCCTCAAGATAAAAAGGCCAGTTGCCCTGAAATGACTCGGCCCAATAAGGAAGTCCCGATTTTATAAGCTTTTTGATATTCTCAATTTCGAGATTATCAAATATATAGCGAAATATTCTAGGAGACCGGACTATGTCTATTTCTATTTGATTTTCATTGAAGAAATCGTTCTCTATCTTCTGCGGGTTCACGGCTTCATGCTCTTCTTCAAACTCCGATTCGTTTATTTCTATTTCATTTCTCAATCTACTACGATAACGGGTAGAAAAAGAATTCTGTTGCATCATATCTAACGGATTCTTTGGTTCGGACCGAAGAAGTAATGTCTCACTGCTATTTTTTTCTATCCATGAGCATCCCACCAGAAAGCCTTCTAATTCTAATAGGTTCTGAACTAGCTGAGAATCATTCTCAAGAAATTCAGAAGAAGTGATCCAATTTTTGACATCGGGTCCGGGTGAAGACCAAAGATCTTGAGTGACCAATCCGGCAGAACAACTCAAAAGATAAAGAAGTATCGTTATTTTCTTCAAATTTGTTTCAAGTTCGACGTACCATTTGTACAAATAAGAACTCCATATTTTATTCCTCGCGATAGGGTCCTGCATATAGATATATATAGGATCTATGGGAAAATTGCTTAGAAATATATTTTGTGCAAAAACTCTTCCTATCTGATACAAAAAGATCCTATGATCCTGAAACCATCTTATGTGAGTTTGAAAATCCCAAGTCTGTCTAAAAGAAGCGAATCGAATTGAATTCGTTTCTTCTATTATGTATTTCCTCTGTGTAATACTAATTGATAGGACCTCATTGTTAAGTGCTACAAGATGTTGTGCATTCGAACTCATGGTTATAGACCCAAATTTCTTACTATCGAATATTTGATTTTCCAAGCCAAATCCCCTAGTATATGAAAGAATCCGGAAGTACCTTCGTTGTTCTGGAATAGTAAGCCTTCGTATCTTAATGAATGTATTAAATTTATTCAGGCCTATTAGAGCGGGATCCACTTCTCGGGGAATATGAGTCGAAGCAATAACTAGAATATTTCTAGTAAAACATCTTTGACGATCCTTGGAATTGGAAAGAGAGCTCTCTTCTAGATGGAGGGATAAATACCTCAACTCATCCCGATCCAGATCATGAATGTTTGGAATCCATACTATACAAGGAGATATTGTTTTTGCCAAATCGAATTGCACGGTCATATCCCAATAAAATGGGTTATTGCTAGTTAGCCTATCCTGTGTCATATTGAAAAGAATCTTATCAAAATTAATATTCTTAGCAATATCGCCACTATCATCAACATCAAAATCATCAACATCAAAAGGAATAGAAGTAATACCCTCATCCTCACAGTCGTCGAATTCACCTCCAACCCAATATGATTCACCATCCAAAAAAGACCAAAAAGACGCCTCGTAAAAATCGCAATCGTAATCGTATAAATACCGGTACTCGAGCGGATATATCTTAATGAAAGGAAGATAAGAATTTTTCGCTAGGGATTTGACCAAATAGGATCGCCCAATTCCTATAGAACCTATCACTAAAACACTCCTAGAAGGGTACGGGGCTAAGCGAAGCGAAAAGGGGGTTGGACGAGATGACAAATGAAAAGTCCCCCACGAGGTTATTGTCTCATAATAAGCAAGAAATATCCGTCTTTCCGCTAAACAGGATTTATTGAACTCATAATTCAATAGATCCTTTTGCTGCATTTCAAATAAGTACCGTAAATAATTGGATCCAGGTTGTTCCACTATTTCATCTAAAAGATTACTCTGAGTCAAACTCCATAGAATTTCATTAATCCTTTTTTCTGTACTTAAGGTGCAGAGCTGAACCACAAATTCTTTTTCTTGATCATCAACCCAATCGGTGTCCGCCACCCAGGATTCTATTTCATCATCCCAGTTCCCCACCTTTTTTCTTTTCCTTATCAATGAATACATCTCTATACTTGTAGGACTTAGATGTCTCGTATTTATAAAAAAAATGATTTGATTGAGAAATTATTTGGGATGAGACTTATGAAAGAACTTATGCGATAGGTGAGATAAGAGATGAGCAAATCGATCCGATTTCGATTCTCAGATTCTTCCTGAAAAAGTAGTAGGTATCCTAGTTCTATCAGAAAATTGAAGAATTCTCCTATGTATTCTTCCAGAATAACATAGTATTTTTGCAGAATAGCAATAACTGGACGGGGATTCTCTATAAATCCAATGGGATCCTGGAAAATAACTGGAAAGGGATCCTCTAAATTCTCTGACCTGAAAGAAGATATAGGATACCTATCCCTAAGTTTTTCCAACTCCATGAAGCATGATGGATTTGCCCAAGATTTGATCTTTTCAAAATCTAGAAATAACTGACGACAGGTTTTGCAAATGAAGGTAAGACCTCTACAAGCGAGATATCCAGCAAAAAGAAGAAGGAAAAGAATTGAAAAGAGGAACTCAGCCGATATCAATGACTTATTCCTATATGAGAAGAATAATGAAAATGTACAAGAAAGAAAAGGAGAAGACCCATTAAAAGAATCAGTCTTTGTTCGAGACAGATTAGTCTTTTTTCGGAGTAGCTGTACTAAATGAAGATTTGAAATCTTCTTACTTATCAGAGTCCATTTCATCAAAATCTTCTCACTTATCAGAGTCCATTTCATCAAAATCTTCTCAAGATATACCCATGGTATATCCAGAATATCTTGAATTTTGGATATCACGGTTGGGAATATAAAATAGGAAAAAATCTCGGAAAGGATGAATCTGAAATATTTGAACCCGCTCGTAGTAAAGATCGTGAGCAGCCATTCTTTGTAAATAGTCCATTCTAAGTAAATAATATTTTCTTCAATATTCCCTTCGAAAAGTTTTACAGAAAAAAGTTTTTTTTTATTGATTATTTTGATATTTCTTTTTTTAACGTATTTCTTTTTACTTCGAAAACCAAAAAGACTCCTTTTTTCCTTCTTTCCGGATGGTAAAGATTTCTCAGAACATGGATTTGATCCACAGTCCATGTTTGAATTGACACTGAGATACT
The DNA here is from genome assembly GCA_028095005.1 of Rhynchospora pubera. Classification (NCBI taxonomy): domain Eukaryota; kingdom Viridiplantae; phylum Streptophyta; class Magnoliopsida; order Poales; family Cyperaceae; genus Rhynchospora; species Rhynchospora pubera. The sequence continues at coordinate 13,811 of JAMFTS010006845.1, forward strand.
GATGCAAGTTCTTCATTTTTGAATCAGATCGATTCATATCTGAAAAAGATTGCCAAAAAGTTTTTTCCAATCTAAAAAGGTCCGCGATCGAGGAACTAGCTCTAGAAACGACTGGATCAGATTGAATTGGTCTTAAAAGGTCCGCGATCGAGGAACTAGCTCTAAAAACGACTGGATCGGATTGAATTGCATAAAGAGTTCTTGGAAAAATGAAAGATGTATAGAATCTATTATAGAATTTTTGATACAATTTATACATGAAAGATTTGTACAAGTTCTCTCTTTTGTCGCTACTTTTTGGAAAATCCTGATCCTGAGGTATGTTTATGTCAGATACCCTTGCAGAAAGACTCAAAACAAAATGTTTTTTTTGACCGACGTACAAAGAAACTATTTTGTTGCGAATAAATGAGATATTGAGGAATTTTCGATATGTAAGATCCTCATTATTGATACGAATTTTTTCCACAAAAAAGGGAAATCTTTTCTTACAAGAGACCCAGAACCAAAAGTGATGTAGATCATTCCAAAATCGAAGTCCATTTGCTTTATAAAAAGAAGATATCATAGAACTTCTATGAAATGCTTTCACGGGATTCAGCCAATTGTCTCGATCATGGGGTATGATGGAGAAATAGGAATCCGTGTTATCAAAGGATTTCATGCGATTCTTTCTACTATGGGATGAGTCAATCATCCACTTTGATATTTCGTTGAAATAAAATGGGAATATTCTTTCTTCATTGATCCATAATTTCGATCCTTGGGAAGTATTATGATCGTCCAATCTTTGAGAAGTATTATGATCGTTCAATAAGAAGGGTTTCAATTTCTTCAAAAGAACGATTTGAAGACGTAGTGGTTCGAACGACTTCTCCTGGATCGGATCTTTCAATTCATAAATGTACATCTCAGAACTATGAATGGCGATATTCCCGATATGTACAGAGAATCGGGGATATAACCAGTACAAAAACTTAGGAAAAAAGATAAGTAACTTAAGTAACTTATGAAAAAAGAGACGTGCCATGGGCAAAAGGACAAGAAATAACTTAGTGAAAGTGAATTCGTATATGTCGAAAATTTCGGACCAATCAATCAAATCCCAATAACTCGAAAAATCAGTGATATGGCATCGTAATTGATCTCGTAAATCTCGTAATTGATCGAAGACTACTTGAAGCTTCTCCTGTTTCGAAGAGAAATATCCCAGGAAATCTTCCTGGAGATTCTGGAACTCATTCGACCATTTGCTATATGCATCAGGATACCCATTCCTGGATCTCTGGGTTCGACAAATAAAAGGGTCGAACCATTTCTTCTCACTCTTTGCCCAATTGGATAAATGTTGATTGATCGTAGATTTCGTCCTAGTTCGATGATTCATACTATCTTTTCCAATGGAATCCTTATTCGGCTCCGTTATTGATAGAATGAATCGATTTACCATTTCTGCAAATCGATCTTCTGCATTCGATTTCTCCTTCGGAATCATAGAATACCCGGGGGAAATAGGATGAATTGAGACGGTTTTTTGTAAATACCTAATTATTTTGAATAGATCCACCAGTTCTTTATGTTCCGATCGCCGCCTGAAGGGGACAAAAGAAACACCCAATTTTCTCTTCCAAAGAGCCTTCTCTACAGGGGACCTCTCCGTAGGACTCGAACCCAGATAAAGTTCTGACCATCTGTCAGAGAAAAAAGAATGAATGGATCTTGTAGGATTCCCAAGAAATTCTTCGATTTCTTCCGGAAGCAGATTATTATTCATCCGCTTTTCACCTTCTGCGGATAGCCGGAACTTTGAGGAAGATCCAAAAAGAAATTTCGGGAATCGACCTGATTCTATCTCTGTTCGTTCCACATCCTCATTTCTAATGGAATCGAAATGATGTATGGATTGATTAGAAGATCCTTTTGGAGGATACAAAAGCGAAATTACAAATCTATTAATATTAGAAGATTCTTCTCTAGATCCAACCGAATTCATAGGTATAGGAAGAAACCCCCTCAAATAGATATTTTTTCGTTCAACTATATTTCGATTTTGAAGACGACATAAACAGACCCCTAGTACAAGTAGCATCACACCCCTTACCACATTTTTGACGACACCATGGACACGTTTTACTACATTTTTGATCCTGGAATCTCGAGTTATTAAACCTGTTTTGGTTAAATATCGATTGCTTCCTGAACCCTGGGAATTTTTGGAAAATAGGATACCCAAAATTCGGGAGTCAAAGAGTCTCATAAAGCGTTCTTGGTCGAAAAAAATGTCTATGAAAGAGTGAGATTTCTTGATCTCTCTTAATATCTCTCTCCAGTCCAAGATCCAGCTGGATATCCAATCATGTGCTGTATTTTTCTTTTTTTTTTTCATAGAGTTCCTACTTTTCTTTAAGATTATTATGAAGAGTATTAATGTTATCCTTATTTTACTACAAAAAATGCTGATGATGATTTTCATTTTGACTTCTATTTTTTAGGTATTGGTTGTTGATTAGAAAATTAGGTAATATTTCTTCACTGATTGTTTAATATTTGAATCATTGATTCTTTCAGTCACATAAGTCTTAATTTCACATCTCCGAATGTGAAAAGACGTAAAAATATCTTCATATATCAGACGTTCGCTAATTAGTACTGCATCTTCAAAATTGTAACCCTCCCATGGCATATAAGCTACCAATATGTTTTTCCCTAAAGCGAGTTCCCCACCAACTGTAGCGGCACCGTCTGCTAAAATTTGACCTTTTCTCAAACATTTACCTCCCTGAACCCGGGATTTTTGGTGGATCAAAGTTTTTTTTCTTAATTCCAATACCAAACTTGATCAGATCACTCCAATCATCGTCTGAATTATCTTCAGACGATGAATCCAACCAACCTGGATCATTCCATCGTATCGTAGCATTCATAATTTCGAATATATGAATGCATATCGCGAAATCGACATGCGTTTGAATAAAGTAATCAAATATGTCCGATGTTTCGCGATTTTTTTCAAAATTTTCTTTGATTTTTTTGAATTGTTTGCAATAAGACTTCATGTAGACTCTCAAATCGCTTTTACAAGACAAAAACACTTGCTCCTTGGAGCACAAATGAAGGCCGGCTCGTAACCCGGCCATATTAGAGTGGATTCGTTTCAACTGTACCTGAATCATATTCAATTCATCAATACAATAAGACTTCGCAAGGTTATAAAATTGTATTGTGTGAATAGAATTATTGTGCCCAGGTTCTAAAAACCTGTTCTGAATTTGGCGGGGCCCGTTAGCCAGATTACTGGCCTCTATCAATGGAACGAATTCCGCTTCGTAAAGCTTTTCAAGATAAGATATAAACTCGTCGATCGAAATGCGCTCTTCGGAACAAAGAAAAGTTAAAAGCACTATTTTAAAAAGGAGATTTTTGCTCCTACAAAAATTGATTAAGAAGGGTGGAAAGATACTATCGAATGGATAGCATATTTCCATTTTCAAAGATCTATTGATGGTTTGGTTAATGGATTGATCCAATTTTGCATTTTCTATAATTTCAGAAAACAAATTGCACAATCCTAAGTCGGCGTTAATGTCCACAAAAAGATCGACTAAAGTGAAAATATCATAAAGCTCTACTTTAATATCATAAAGCTCTACTTTGTGTTCAAAGTATATGCAGCGATTTATAATCGCTGCACTAAGCTCTTTTCGAAAACGCTCAGTCATCTCATTCAGACTCATTTGTTCATTCTTGAATTGAACAAGAAATTCACAAAGTTGATCTAAAAGGATTCCGTTTAAACGAGCGTGTGCACGTGAAGTTCTTGCACAATTTTTATACAATTGTGCTTCTCTACCCTCTTCTATATGTCCATAGAAGACATATCTGCGCCGAAAACAATTTTCACTAAAAGAGATAGTTTTAGTGTTAACTGGAGTAACACTTTTTGCATCTTTTCGCTTAGATAACCAAAAATCGACCCTCTGTAACCATTCGTCGTTAGTAATGAGTTTCGTACTAAGCATAACCATAAACGAACATAAGTGAAAGATTATCACCCTGTTCAAAATGTAGTCTGAAACAAAGACTTCGACTACGTCTTGCAACTTCGAAATACTCAATTTGGAATTTTTCATGCTCCTCCTACACTATAAAAAAAAAAAAGAAAAATAAAAAAATGTGAAAATATTCACTTAATATTTGATCCATTCGATGGATCAGTTTAACTATAAAAATGCAATCTTCCGATGCGCCTTGGACTGAATAGATCTGCTTCTCTTTGTTCTTACGAACGGAGTTGTTCCCTTATTTTGATTTTCAATGGGATGAAATCAAAATGAGCCCTTTCTGATACAGAATCTACTGCAAAAAGGTGAGGTACACAGTATATAGTCTTTTGAGTTTAATGCGATAAAATAAAGTGACATAGTTTCTATTTCTCTTAAGGAGTATTTCCATGGGTTTGCCTTGGTATCGTGTTCATACTGTCGTATTGAATGATCCCGGTCGATTGCTTTCTGTTCATATAATGCACACAGCTCTAGTTGCTGGTTGGGCCGGTTCGATGGCTTTATACGAATTAGCGGTTTTTGATCCCTCTGACCCCGTTTTTGATCCAATGTGTATGATTATGATCATACATCTTTTAGATTATGATAATATCTCTTAGATTCAGCATCCATGGCTGAATGGTTAAAGCACCCAACTCATAATTGGCAAATTCGTAGGTTCAATTCCTACTGGATGCACCCTAATGGGAATGTTCAATAAGTTGGCTCTCTATGGATGGGATCTCATCATCCATCCATAACGAATTGAATATGGTATATTCATACCATAACATAGGAAGATTAAGAACTCGAATCCTGATCAATACTGGGACTCATAGGGAAGAAATTGGAGTTATGGATGGAATCAAATATGGAGTAGTTACAGGAAAAAGTCTTCGGTTATTGGGGAAGAATCAATATACATACTTCTAATGCCGAATCAGGATCAACTAAGACAGAAATCAAGTAAGTATTGGGTTGAACTCTTCTTTGGTGTTCAGGTAATGGCTATGAATAGCCATCGACTACCCCGAAAGGGTCGAAGAGACCTATTATGGGACATGCAATCCATTACAGGCATATGATCATTACGCTTCCATCAGGTTATTCTATTCCACCTCTTCTAGAGATTCTAAAGAAAAGAACTTCAAGAAAAATACTTAATAACACGGCGATACATTTATACAAAACTTCTAGTCCAAGTACACGCAATGGAGCTGTAGACAGTCAAATGAAATCCAATCCACGAAATAATCTGATCTATGGACGGCATCGTTGTAGTAAAGGTCGTAATGTCAGAGGAATCATTACCGCAAAGCATAGAGGGGGGGGTCATAAGCGTCTATACCGTAAAATCGATTTTCGACGGAATCAAAAAGACATATCTGGTAGAATCGTAACCATAGAATACGACCCTAATCGAAATACATACATTTGTCTTATACACTACGGGAATGGTGAGAAGAGATATATTTTACATCCCAGAGGGGCTATAATTGGAGATACCATTGTTTCTGGTGCAGAAGTTCCTATATCAATGGGAAATGCCCTACCTTTGAGTGCGGTTTGAACTATTGATTTACGTAATTGGAAGTAACCAATTAGGTTTACGACAAAACCTAGAAATCGATCACTGATTCAATTGGAGTACCTCTATGGAATAGACCTCAACAGAAAACTGTTGAGTAACGGCAGCAAGTGATTGAGTTCAGTAGTTTCTAATAGAGAATTATTGACTCTAGAGATATGGTAATATGGAGAAAATTGTTTGAAGCACGTACCGAACCGGAAGCGCCTCTTCTTTCAAAGAGAGGAGGACGGGTTATTCACATTTCATTTGATGGTCAGAGGCGAATTGAAAGCTAAGCAGTGGTAATGAAGATCCCCCGAAGAGATGTCTCCTACGTTACCCGTAATATGTGGAAGTATCGACGTAATTTGATAGAGTCATTCGGTCTGAATGCTACATGAAGAACATAAGCCAGATGACGGAACGGAAAGACCTAGGATGTAGAAGATGATAACATGAATGATTCGGCAGATTAGGATTCCTATATATCCACTCATGTGATACTTCATTATACGATGAAAAGATCTATTTTTTTCGATATCATCATATACATCTAGAAAGCCGTATGCTTTGGAAGAAGCTTGTACAGTTTGGGAAGGGGTTTTTTTTGATAAAAAAGAAGAATCTACTTCAACCGGTATGCCTTTAGGCACGACCATACATAACATAGAATTCAAACATGGAAAGGGCGGACAATTAGCTAGAGCAGCAGGTGCTAGAGCGAAACTGATTGCAAAAGAGGGTAAATCGGCCACATTAAGATTACCATCTGGGGAGGTTCGTTTGATATCCCAAAACTGCTTGGCAACAGTCGGACAAGTGGGTAATGTTGGGGTGACCCGAAAAAGTTTGGGTAGAGCTGGATCGAAGTGTTGGCTAGGTAAGCGTCCTGTAGTAAGAGGAGCAGCTATGAACCCTGTGGATCATCCCCACGGGGGCGGTGAAGGAAAAGCTCCAATTGGAAGAAAAAAACCCGCAACTCCTTGGGGTTATCCTGCGCTTGGAAGAAAAAGTAGGAAAAGGAGAAAATATAGTGATAGTTTGATTCTTCGTCGCCGTAAATAGGAACATTCCAAATCGAATTTCCAAAATTCGATGGGATGGGCGAACGACGGGAATTGAACCCGCGCATGGTGGATCCACAATCCACTGCCTTGATCCACTTGGCTACATCCGCCCCTTATCTAGCTAAAGGATTTTCTCTTTTTTGCATTCATCATTATTGTATTTATTCTGACCTCCATACTTAGATCGAGATATTGGACATAGAATGCCAATCTTTACCATGTCAAAAAAGGAGTAATCAGCTGTGATAGGTCAACAAGAAAGATTTGTAGCTAATCCAAAGAAAAGATTTGTAGCTAATCCAAAGAAAAGATTTGTAGCTAATCCAAAGGAAAGATTTGTAGCTAATCCAAAGGAAAGATTTGTAGCTAATCCAAAGAAAAGATTTGTAGCTAATCAAAAGAAAAGATTTGTAGCTAATCATTTATTCGAAAAAATGGAAAAAATCAAAATGGGGAAGGAGAAAGAAATAATAGTCACTTGGTCTCGGGCATCTAACATTCTACCCTCAATGGTTGGCCATACATTCGGTATTCATAATGGAAAGGAACATATACCTATTTATATAACAGAATCTATGATAGATCACAAATTGGGAGAATTCGCGCCTACACGGAATTTCGCGAGAGATGCAAGAAACGATAACGATAAAAAATCTGTAATGAAGAATAAAAAAAAATAGGGATCAAACAAAGCAAAAAAAGGAAAGAGAAACACCCAATATAGTGGTTTGAAAAACCACTATATTGGGTATTTCTCTTACCTTTATATAGTAAGAAAAGCAGCCTTAACCTATCTTATCCTTCAATAGAAGGAACTTCAACAGCAGCTAGATCTAGAGGGAAGTTGTGAGCATTACGTTCGTGCATTACTTCCATACCAAGGTTAGCACGGTTGATGATATCAGCCCAGGTATTAATAACACGACCCTGACTGTCAACTACAGACTGGTTAAAATTGAAACCGTTTAGGTTGAAAGCCATAGTGCTAATACCCAAAGCAGTGAACCAGATACCTACTACAGGCCAAGCAGCCAAGAAGAAATGTAAAGAACGAGAATTGTTGAAACTAGCATATTGGAAGATTAATCGGCCAAAATAACCATGAGCAGCTACGATATTGTAAGTTTCTTCCTCTTGACCGAATCTATAACCTTCATTAGCAGATTCGTTCTCAGTGGTTTCCCTGATCAAACTAGAGGTTACCAAAGAACCATGCATAGCACTGAATAAGGAACCGCCAAATACACCAGCTACACCTAACATGTGGAATGGATGCATAAGGATGTTGTGTTCTGCCTGGAACACAATCATAAAGTTGAAAGTACCAGAAATTCCTAAAGGCATACCATCAGAAAAACTTCCTTGACCAATAGGGTAGATCAAGAAAACAGCAGTAGCAGCTGCTACTGGAGCTGAATATGCAACGGCAATCCAAGGACGCATACCTAGACGGAAACTAAGTTCCCACTCACGACCCATATAGCAAGCTACTCCGAGTAAGAAGTGTA
>JAMFTS010000445.1:0-33208 GCA_028095005.1 Rhynchospora pubera
ATTCGAAAAGATTGATCTGACTGAATCGAAGAATTCAGATAAAGATACAATCTGAATTTGATTCAATCCATTTTTGATTTTTTTTGAAAAAAAAAAGTGAATGTAGGGCTTTATCAGTGTTGAAAGAAGTTTCAACAAGAAAGAGAAATATATATATAGGTAGAATGGTTCTATTCTTATATTTTCGAAAATATAATAATATATAGAATCGTTTCTGACTCAAAAAAAGAATGTTTATTTTCTCGAACAGAGATGCATTTTTGAATTCAAAGAAGACAGTGAAAAACAAATAGCAGTATGAATCGTATTGAATTTTTTCATTCAATATTCAATAAATCCATATTATGGAAATTGAAAAGAATTCAAGGATTCAAAAAAAATAATAATAAATGGAAGAGAGACGAGAAATCAAAGAAAAATAGATAAAACTGCAATATTGAATCTTAGTACAAAAAAAGAAGAAAGAAGGGGGGATATGGCGAAATTGGTAGACGCTACGGACTTGATTAAGTTGAGCCTTGGTATGGAAACCCGCTAAGTGTTAACTTCCAAATTCAGAGAAACCCTGGAATCAAAAATGGGCAATTCTGAGCCAAATCTTGTTTTTTTTTCAAAAACAAAACGAATATATATTGATTACAAAAAATTCAATATATGTAAGGTTCCAATTCTTTGGAAAATCAAAAAGAAAAAGGATAGGTGCAGAGACTCGACGGAAGCTATTCTAACGAATAAAGTTTATTATGTTGCATTGGTAGAATGTCTCTATCGAAATTAAAAGAAAGGATAGCGATGTATACCAAAGAAATACATACATATATTAATGATTCATCATTTGATTGATAATAATCACGATCAAATCATATTATTCATGTTAATAAAGAAATTTTGAATGATTATGAAATTTTGATGAATTGAAAAATTCTGAATCAATTATGGAGAATTGATTCGAATAAGAAGTTCAATGAGAAAAGAACTTCTTTTTTAGTAATCAAATTATTCATTATAGAGTTTTTTTCGATTTTTTCAAATGAAAAAATGATGATAAATCAAACGAGAATAAAGAGAGAGTCCATTCTACATGTCAATATCGACAACAATGAAATTTATAGTAAGAGGAAAATCCGTCGATTTTTTGAATCATGAGGGTTCAAGTCCCTCTATCCCCAATAAAAAGCCCATTCGGTTTCCTAAATATTTTTTTCTATTTTTTTTCTAAAAAATAGAAAAAAGAAGAAATATACTTTCCCACCCTTTCTGAATTTATTCAACTTTTTCATTTCGAAAGTAGATCTGAAAAAAAAATATTATTATTATTATTATTTTAATAATAAAATAAAAGTAAGGAATCTCTATAACGAAATGATTACCAATCATATCATTATCTTACCATTGACTATTCAATTTTTTGAAATAAATTGTTATTTTAGTTCAATTTAGCTAATTGATGTAGCTACAAGAGCATAGATACGAGTATTCTACTCGGGTGATCCAAAACAAATGGTCAGGATAGCTCAGTTGGTAGAGCAGAGGACTGAAAATCCTCGTGTCACCAGTTCAAATCTGGTTCTTGGCAAAACGAAAAAATATTGGGATCAAAAAAATTTCTCTATATAGATTGGTATATAAATTGAAAAATAGAATAAAATGTGTATTCATGGATTTCTGTAAAGAAATCCAAACATCTTTTTTGCAAGATAGAAATCAAAAAAATTTCTATGCTTATGGAAAAGCATAGAATGAATCAGGCTATGCTCTTTTTTGATTATCGAAATTCAAAAAAAGACTTTTAAAATAAAGAGTTAGAGGATAAGAATAGATAGACAGAATGCATTTGAAACAGAATCCAAATTGGATTCCTTTTTATTTCTGAATTTCGTATTGATTTTTTTCTATTTATTCTATTTCTTTTTTGCTTACCTTACTTTCTGGGGTGCAATTCGAAAATCTTAAGCTGATAGAAAATACATGAATATTCTACTTCTCCTCCAAATAAAAGAATCGAAAAACTTTGAATCCATGATCCGAATATACTGCAGTTATTCTGTTTGCTTCATCTAAACAACGTCAAAATATTCATTGACTCAAATAATGAAATTGGAAGTCGTGTTATATAAGTGACATTTGTTTCTTATCATTCAGCGGGCATCTTGTATTTCATAGAAATTTGGAGTAATATAGTCCTTACGCAAGGGCCAGCCTATCCAACTTTCAGGCATTAAGATACGTTTAAGGCGTGGATGATTCTCATAAGAGATTCCCAACATATCATAAGATTCGCGTTCTTGAAAATCAGCACTTCTCCAAATCCAGAAAACAGACGGAATTCTAGGATTTTTCCTAGGTACAAATACTTTGATACATACCTCTTCTGGATTATATGTACCGTATTGTATTTTTGTAAGATGATATACGCTACCTAAAAATCCGCCTGGTGCTACATCATAAACACACTGAGAACGTAAATAATTGTAACCATATACATATAAAATGACAGCAATAGAGTCCCAATCCTCGACTTTGATTTGTAAGGTTTCTATTCCTCGAGAATCAAAGCCTAAAGATCTATGAACCAGCTCATACTTGACCAGCCAATCAGATAAATAATTTTGCAAATGATCATTCTCCATTCTATTGATCTCTCTCCCATTTTTATAAGTATTTCACCATAAAATTGTGAGGAAAGGTTTACTTGCTCTTTCTTATTCTGCAAAAAAACCCTATTTAATTAAGTAATTCGTAGGAAGATACTGAATCTTTAGATCTCAAAAACGTTTTAGAGGATATCTTTGAAGTATCTTGTGATTGATAAATCAATCTTTGATCATAATTTCCAGTATGAGTACTGCGTTGAACATGAAATTTATGATCCGTAGTAAAACATCGATTTTCTTCTTGAGATCTAGTTCTGTCTTCCATAATTTCTCGGGATATCTTTTTACGAAGTTTTGTTATAGCATCTATAACTGCCTCTGGTTTAGGCGGACATCCCGGTAAATAAACATCTACAGGAATTAGCTTGTCGACTCCCCGAACCGTACTATAAGAATCAGTACTGAACATTCCCCCAGTAATAGTACAAGCTCCCATAGCAATGACATATTTTGGTTCAGGCATTTGTTCATGTAATCGTACTAAAGAAGGAGCCATTTTCATTGTTACAGTGCCGGCTGTTAGAATTAGGTCCGCTTGCCTAGGACTTGATCTTGGTACCAATCCATAACGATCAAAATCAAATCGTGAACCTATTAATGAAGCAAATTCAATGAAACAACAACTAGTACCATATAAAAGAGGCCATAAACTGCAGAGTCTTGACCAATTTGAAAGATCATTTGATGTAGTTGAAATAACAGAATGGGTGGTTGTTTGGTCAAGTAGCGGAAACTCAATCAAATTCATAACTGTCTTAATGGAATTCTCTCTTTGCTTTTTTTTTCTTTTTTCTGAATATTTAGTTAAGACCATTCTAATGCTCCTTTTCGCCATGCATAAACTGAACCACCAATTAGGATAAGCACGAAAATAAAAGCTTCGATAAATACAGATACACCTAATACATCGAAGCTCATTGCCCATGGATAAAGAAAGACTGTTTCAACATCAAAAACAACAAAAACAAGAGCAAACATGTAATAACGAATTCGGAATTGTAACCAAGCATCCCCCATAGGTTCTATACCTGATTCATAACTTGAAAGCTTCTCTGGTCCTTCACGAACCGGGGCTAAAACTCCTGAAATCCAAAATGCTAAAATCGGAACAAGGCTTGATATTATCAGAAATGCCCAGAAAATATCATATTCATGAAGCAGAAACATAAAAGGGCTCCTTCGTATAAAATGGAGATATGCTTAATTATTTGATTCGAACTGCGGTTGTTAATTCAACCAGAACTTCTTTTCTGAAGTGAGACAAGAATCGATTTTGATCAAACAAAACAAATCGAATTGACTTTGTGACATGTCTTGTTTAAAGATTCTATTTCATTCAAGGAATACTTGTTTCTTTTTAGCTTCCATTCTAATTCGATATAGTGGAAACATAAAACCTTCTTAAACAGAAGAAGGTTTCTCCCATTATTTGGTTTCACCTTCTCTTTTTTTTCGAAAAAAAAGTTCTATCTCTTATGGAATAAGAGATAAGAAATAAAAAAGAATACGATGAAATACATCCACGTTAATATAATTAACGTATTTCATATTCCTATAAATCCATGAAATAATAAAATTATTTCTTAATCTTTTTCTTGCATAGAAAAAGAAATATCTATGGATTTTTAGCATATTCTATTTGAAGTATTTTTGAATAGAAATATCCTTTCTTCTATTCTATTCATAGAATAGATGAATATATGGAAAAAAGAATATATATTGATATATTCACCATATATCAATTATTATACTATGATAATTGTATATATATACAATTATCATTTCGAATACGGATTCAAAGATGAGATTTTCTCTTTCTTGTACTAGATTTTACACTAAATTAATTAGTTGCATTAAAATGATTCAATGTTTTGATTTTCCTGTGTCCTATATGTTTCCATCATAGGACATCTTGTAACTTTCATTTTGATAAATGAAATGATGGACTAACCAACGCAACCTATAAAAAACAAGTACTTAAGTGAATGAAAAAATAAAAGCTAAAAAAAGTCTTCAAAAATGAAATGGATTAGGGCTATACGGACTCGAACCGTAGACCTTCTCGGTAAAACAGATTAAACTGAATTTATTATCGAAATGATTCAAACTGTTTCAAAGACCCAACACGCATTTTGTTGCATTGGGCTCTTTCATTAACTGAAAGAAAATCAGTTAATCCACCATATTTTTTCTTTCCAGGAAAAATGAAAATAAAGAAATGGTTCCATGTGCTCTGATTCATTATTAGTATCCTGCATCTAGGAGCAATACCAAAGTGTTTCAAAGAAGGGTTACCTTGACTTAGGTCTGCCTTCGGCCTAGGTTCATCTAGATGATGAGAGAATCTCTATCGTTCCACTGTAAGAGTGAAATATGAGACTTTATACACCTTAAAGTCTCATAGGACGAAAAGAGGTTTCTTGAGGCCCTTATACATACTCATTATGCCTAGCATTGAATCGATTGCTATTCACCTTATCAACTAGCAAATCAAGGACGGGTTTTATTGGATTTTGTATCGAGAATCACATCAAAATCGTGCTGAACCGATTATTTGTCAGGCTATTGTTCCCCCCTTTTTCCAATCTATGGATCTATGGAGTAAGACATTGATTTTTGAATCAGACTGATTCATGTTTATTGCATAAACAGCTTCTTTGAAAAACATTGGCGCACGTGTAAACGAGGTGCTCTACCAACTGAGCTATAGCCCTTGTCCGAAACATCTTAACATAAAAAAGATCTCTTGTCAAGATAGATATTTCCTAATCCATAAGAAAGGTCTTTGACTTATTTCTTATGAATAGATTGGTCTTGAAATAGATTGGTATTGCTTAGAAAGCATATTCTATATATAATTTGAGAAGGGGTCAATTTTATTTTTTGGTTTTCAATTACCTACTTAACTCAGTGGTTAGAGTATCGCTTTCATACGGCGGGAGTCATTGGTTCAAATCCAATAGTAGGTAGAACTTATTAGATACCGTTGCATTGACCCTGGTATCTAATAAGTTTTTCTGCTTAACCTTCTTTTTTCCTTGTTTGTATATCATTCAAACTGATTGTCTTCAATTAGAAGAACACAGTATCAAAAAAACTTTGATAAAACTGATTTGGATTTTTTGTAGTGATTACAAAATCCAATGTTTAAGAGATAACATTAACAGCCTCTACTCGTGTCCTAGCTCGTCTAAGAGCTAGATTTGCTTCAATCACTTGTCTCTTACCCTTAGCCTTCCTTAAGGTAGCTTCAGCTATTTCAAGAGCTTCTTGAGCTTCTTGCGGATTAATGTCAGTACTTATTTCACCATCATTTCCTAAAATGATGATTTCATCATTGCCAATTCTAGCAAAACCGCCCATTAGAGCCACCCCTAGCCATTGGTCGTTCAGTCGTATTCTCAAAAGACCTATATCAACAGCTGTGGCAATAGGAGCGTGATTTGGTAATACACCAATTTGACCACTATTTGTGGATAAAATGATTTCTTTTACTTCTGAATCCAAAATAATTCGATTAGGAGTCAGTACACAAAGTTTTAAGGTCATTTCTTTGAATTGCTCTCTACTTCACTTCTAAATTTATAGCTTTCGCGGTAGCTTCATCAATGTTACCCACCAAATAAAAAGCTTGCTCGGGCAAAGCGTCTAATTCTCCAGATAGAATTAGTTGAAACCCTCTAATAGTTTCTGCAAGACCAACATATTTTCCTGGAGAACCAGTAAAGACTTCTGCCACAAAGAAGGGTTGTGATAAGAAACGCTCAATTTTTCGTGCTCTTGCTACAGTTAAACGATCCTCCTCGGATAACTCATCCAATCCAAGAATCGCTATAATGTCCTGAAGTTCTTTGTAACGTTGTGAAGTTTGCTTAACTCTTTGCGCAGTTTCATAATGTTCATTGCCAACAATTTTTGGTTGTAACATAGTTGATGTTGAATCTAAGGGACTCACTGCTGGATAAATACCTTTGGCAGCTAATGGTCTTGATAGTACAGTAGTAGCATCTAAATGTGCAAATGTTGTAGCAGGAGCAGGGTCTGTCAAATCATCCGCAGGTACATAAACTGCTTGGATTGAAGTTATAGCTCCTTTTTTCGTAGAAGTAATTCTTTCTTGCAAAGTACCCATTTCTGTACTAAGAGTCGGTTGATAACCAACCGCGGAAGGCATTCTACCTAACAAAGCAGATACCTCTGATCCTGCTTGGACGAAACGAAAGATATTGTCGATGAATAAAAGCACATCTTGTTTATTAACATCTCGGAAATATTCCGCCATAGTTAGGGCAGTTAAACCAACTCTCATACGAGCTCCCGGGGGTTCATTCATTTGACCATAGACTAGAGCCACTTTTGATTCGGAAAGATTTTTCTCATTAATCACCCCGGATTCTTTCATTTCAATATAGAGATCATTTCCTTCACGAGTACGTTCCCCTACTCCACCAAATACGGATACGCCTCCATGAGCTTTAGCAATGTTGTTGATCAATTCCATGATCAGTACTGTTTTACCTACTCCAGCTCCGCCGAATAATCCGATTTTTCCTCCACGGCGATAAGGAGCTAAAAGATCTACTACTTTAATACCTGTTTCAAAGATTGATAATCTTGTATCTAATTGTACAAAAGCAGGTGCAGATCTATGAATAGGAGATCTTGTATTAATATCTAAAGGGCCTAAATTATCAATAGGCTCACCAAGAACGTTGAAAATTCGTCCGAGGGTCGATCCACCAACTGGAACACTTAAAGCAGCCCCTGTATCAATCACTTCCATTCCTCTGGTTAAACCATCTGTAGCACTCATAGCTACAGCTCGAACTCGATTATTTCCTAATAACTGTTGTACCTCACAAGTTACATTAATCCCCTGACCAATTGTACCTCGACCCTTAACTACCAAAGCGTTATAAATATAAGGCATTTTTCCCGGGGGAAAAACAATATCGAGTACTGGGCCAATAATTTGAGCAATATGCCCTATATTTTGTGTGGAAATCGGAGGATTAGAAGTAGTAGGATTCATCATCATAAAAAAATTTCATTTTTTTTATTTATTTTCGCTAAATAAAATCAATATTTGCTAGCAAGCTGATCAATTAATTTAATAATTAATTGATTTTGAAATCATATTTGATTTCGTTAATACCACTAAAGCAATTATGATATTGCTTTAATCCAAGCAAAGTGTTTGCCTCTATTATGACATAGAGGCAAGGAGCAAAATGGACTTTTTAACTATTGGACTTTTTAACTATTGGACTTTTTAACTATTAAAAAAAAAAAATTTTAGGTTGATTCAAAAGTATCGGAATCAGTAGATTCCTTAGATTCTGTTGAATTTTCTGAATCTTCGGATTCTTTTGAATTTTCTGAATCTTCGGATTCTTTGTATTTTTCTGAATCTTCGGATTCTTTGTATTTTTCTGAATCTTCGGATTCTTTTGAATTTTCTGAATCTTCGGATTCTTTTGAATTTTCTGAATCTTCGGATTCTTTGTATTTTTCTGAATCTTCGGATTCTTTGTATTTTTCTGAATCTTCGGATTCTGTTGAATTTTCTGAATCTTCGGATTCTTTTGAATTTTCTGAATCTTCGGATTCTTTTGAATTTTCTGAATCTTCGGATTCTTTGTATTTTTCTGAATCTTCGGATTCTGTTGAATTTTCTGAATCTTCGGATTCTTTTGAATCAGTAGATTGGTTAGAAGTCTTCGATTTAACCAAATCGAGAAGTTCCAACCAATCATCATTTCGAGTCAAATAAAAAATGACAGCCAAGCCGCGATTGGACTCTCTATAAGCCACAGAGAGTGATTCGTTTCTCAAAGATTTCTCTAGATCAAAAAATCTTTTATATATAGAGCTTCTTATTGTGCTGTGGATTTCTTTATTTAAAAAAACGATTCGGTCGGAATATTGTTCTAAATTTTGTAACAGTCGAAGAAGGGTTCTTTGTAGATCTTCGAAATCATGTTGGAATTCAATCTCATAAGGATGAGGTTGAAAGTCCTTAAACTCGACTTCGATTTCTCGATTAAGTTTTTCAAAACAAACGAAAAGCTTCTCATAAAGAGAATCTGTCTCTTCAAAGGAGATCAAGAAATTTTTATGAATTTTCTTGATCCTGTCTAAACTCAGGATCTCACGTACTTTTTCGATCCATCTGGATCCATCTATGACTCCTTGTTTATAGAAATCATAATAAACAAGGACATCATATATGATGTGATGGATTTCGGCGGCCATGTGAATCATGGGCCTAAGGTTTTTACTGAATCTCAGTGAAAGAGATACATGCATAATGCCTCCTTTTTTCTTTTATTTTTTATGAGAATTTCATTTTATACAATAAATCGAAATGAAAACTACACTAAAGGATAAACAAAACAAGATCAACTAAAGGAAAATACTCAAAAAAAAAACATTGAGTATATTAGCCCACTTAGCTCAGTGGTTAGAGCATCGCATTTGTAATACGATAGTTATCGGTTCAATTCCTATAGCGGGCTTTTTTTCTATCAATTTTTACCATGGAAAAGGGAATATCCTACTGCTAAATTCTGCTTAGTTTCTTTTCCTTTAGGTAAAAAAAGGAGATGTTTTGAATCCTTGAATCATAGTCAACTCCCAATTCAAGATCAGATTATGACGTGTACCAAGGGCTATAACTTTGGTACGATTCTCGAAATTCGTACGGTTCTCGAAAAAATCAATCAAAAATTAAGGATACTCCCTCCCTTTACTATTTCCTATCGAAATAGTCGTCGGTTACATTAATTTATTCTAATGATGTTTTCTATCAATGTCAAGTGATCCGAAAATTCTAGATGTCGACTCAAAATAATGGAGTCTTCTAAATATAGAATTCTTTTTGATAGGATAAAAAAGAATTTCTTGGTATCCTAAATATAGGATACTTAAGTTGGTGAGTTGAAAAAGAAACAATCTAAATTTTTGATTTTTTTTTACGTTGAAATTATATCGGAGGAAAAGAAAATAGGATGTGATATCATCTTCCATTAAAACATATAATATTTGGTTCGAGATATCTGGTGTAGAAGTAGGCCAACATCTCTATTGGCAAATAGGAGGTTTACAAATTCATGCCCAAGTACTTATCACTTCTTGGGTTGTAATTGCTATCTTGTTAGTGTCAGTCATCATAGCTGTTCGAAATCCACAAACTATTCCGACTGATGGTCAGAATCTCTTTGAATATATTCTTGAATTTATTCGAGACTTGAGCAAAACTCAGATTGGAGATGAATATGGTCCTTGGATTCCATTTATAGGGACTATGTTCCTATTTATTTTTGTTTCGAATTGGTCGGGTGCTCTTTTACCTTGGAAAATCATAGAATTACCTCACGGGGAGCTAGCTGCCCCCACGAATGATATAAATACTACGGTTGCTTTAGCTTTACTCACGTCAGTGGCATATTTTTATGCTGGTCTTAGCAAAAAAGGATTGAGTTATTTCGAGAAATATATTAAACCAACTCCAATCCTTTTACCAATTAATATTCTAGAAGATTTCACAAAACCTTTATCTCTAAGTTTTCGACTTTTTGGAAATATATTAGCTGATGAATTGGTAGTTGTTGTTCTTGTTTCTTTAGTCCCTTTAGTAATTCCTATACCTGTCATGTTGCTTGGATTATTTACAAGCGGTATTCAAGCTCTTATTTTTGCAACCCTAGCAGCAGCTTATATAGGGGAATCCATGGAAGGTCATCATTGACTAGTTTTCGTCGAACGAAATAGTCTTTTTTTTTTTAGCTTATCTCAATACCTCTATTATTCAATAAAATCTGCTTGCTTGGTTTTAGAATTGAATTTTGAAATATACTAAACTAAGAATATACTATAATAGAAAAAATCAAACTTGATTTCTATAATATAGATAGAAAGCAACTCTATCATGAATAGAAAAGAAAGAGGAGATATCGAAAAAATTCGATACAATACAATAAAGTAATATTTTGGATTTGAAGTTCATTGTATCATTAACCATCTCTTTTTTTAGTGTGAGGAAATTACTATGAATCCAATTATTTCTGCCGCTTCCGTTATTGCTGCTGGATTGGCTGTGGGGCTTGCTTCTATCGGGCCTGGGATTGGTCAAGGCACTGCTGCAGGTCAAGCTTTAGAAGGTATTGCGAGACAACCAGAAGCAGAGGGTAAAATACGAGGCACTTTATTGCTTAGTCTAGCTTTTATGGAAGCTTTAACAATTTATGGACTGGTCGTGGCATTAGCGATTTTATTTGCGAATCCTTTTGTTTAATTCTGGCAATAAGAATTAAAAAGTCATTTAGCTTAGATTATCCATTTTTTTGTATTTTTCGAACTTGCAATTTTGTTTTATTTCTTCAAATTCTATTAAAAATTTCTTTTCACTTTTGAAGTGAAGGATTAAGTTATTTGTATTTGTTGAACCTTTATACTATAAAGGACTGATTTGAGGATGAGAGATTCCCAGATCGGCTCGCCCGTCCTTAGCTTAGTATAATGGAAACTTTTTTCTTATTTCTTTTCAGAATTTAGGAAAGATTTTAAGGGATAAGACAGACTTCATAATTCAAATGAGTTAATCTTAAATGAGATTAATAAATTGCTTTTTTTTGAAAAAAAAAAGAAATCGATCAAAAAAGGGTGAGTGAAGTGATAGAAAAAGAACTTTGTTTTTTGTTAGCCCTATCTATAAGAGGAGAACATATGAAAAATGTAACCGATTCTTTCATTTTCTTGGACCGCTGGTCATTCGCCGGGAGTTTCGGGTTTAATACCGATATTTTAGCAACAAATCTAATAAATCTAATTGTAGTGATTGGTATATTAGTTTTTTTTGGAAAGGGAGTGTGTGCGAGTTGTTTATTTCAAAAAAAAGTTGGATTCATCCGGCTCCACTTCCTTTTTTTTAAGGAAAAGGGTGTACGATCTCGACGAATTACTTCTGAATAAATTCAGAAATCATATAGAAGAACTATAGCATTTCGTGATTTATTGGTAAATTCACTTTGATTCTCTATCAAAACCAATCAAATTTGAGATCTTTAACATGGTTAAAGCTAAACTGCTTGAAGTCCGGGCAAAATGGTACTCTTTCTACGACTACGTTGGCCACGCCTCCGTGAGTATCCAAATAGTTGAAAAATGCATAATTGATATTTATTTGATATAAGACACTCATATCGATAAAAACATTTGAACCGTTTACTGGAAAGAAAATAAGTCAACACCTTCTTTTTTATCCAATGCCGAATTGACGACCTACTTTATAAAAAAAAAGAGAAATTTTTTGGATTGGAAAAAAAAGATAAAATCGAATTTTCAATTTACTTTTTTCTATTTATTTCATTTTAATGAAAGGTTTTTGAATTCAAAAAAACAAAGAAAAAGGGAGCAAGTATCAATAAAGAAAGAAACAACTTTGCTGACAGTTATCTATTTTTGTATGGTCAGAAGAGTCCTCTTAACTAATTAATTAAACTAATTAATTATATATTCTGATCTTTTATCAGTTTGAATATGTTTGAATATAAACAAAAAAGAGAGGGTAGGCTCATTAGATTCAAAAAAGAATATGGAAATATTCTTCATCAATAATTAAGAATTGAGCGTGAGAGCCAAATGAATCGAAAGATTCATGTTTGGTTTGGGAAGAGATCATGATAATTTTGAATTATCATGGTAAGATAATCTACTTTCATTAAATGATTTATTAGATAATCGAAAACAGAGAATCTTGAGCACTCTTCGTAATTCAGAAGAATTACGTAAAACAGCTATTGAGCAGCTTGAAAAGGCTCGAATTCGTTTACAGAAAGTGGAACAGGAAGCAAATGAGTATCGAATGAATGAATACTCTGATCTGGAACGAGACAAACAAAATTTGATTCAAATTGGTTATGATCGTTTGGAACAATTCGAAAATAATAAAAAAGAAACCCTTGCTTTTGAACAAGAAAGAGCGAGAAATCAAATCCAACAACGAGTTCTGCAACAAGCCTTACAAAGAGCTCTAGGAACTTTAAAAAGTTCCTTAAATAGTGAGTTACACTCTCGTATGATTCGTGCTAATATTGCCATTCTCAGTGCTATAGAATGGCAGAAATAAAATAACTGATTAGCCCTTAAACTTTTACTTTAGGTTCAAACTTAGGCACTACTTTTTGTCTCTTTGTTTTCGAAAAAGAATAAAGAAAGACTAATGGGAACTCTTCGAGCCGACGAAATTAGTAATATTATCCGTGAACGTATTGAACAATATAATAGAGAAGTCAAGATTGTGAATACCGGTACTGTACTTCAAGTAGGTGATGGTATTGCTCGTATTTATGGTCTTGATGAAGTCATGGCAGGTGAATTAGTAGAATTTGAAGAGGGTACAGTAGGTATTGCTCTGAATTTGGAATCCAAAAATGTTGGCGTCGTATTAATGGGTGATGGTTTGAAGATAAAAGAGAGAAGCTCTGTAAAAGCAACAGGAAGAATTGCTCAGATACCTGTTAGTGAAGCTTATTTAGGTCGTGTTATAAATGCTTTGGCTCTTCCTATTGATGGAAGAGGCCCAATTCCAGCTTCTGAATCCCGGTTAATTGAATCCCCTGCGCCTGGTATTATTTCGAGACGTTCTGTATATGAGCCCCTTCAAACCGGGCTTATTGCTATTGATGCAATGATCCCTATCGGACGGGGTCAGCGAGAATTAATTATTGGGGACAGACAGACTGGTAAAACAGCAGTAGCCACAGATACGATCCTCAATCAAAAAGGTCAAAATGTAATATGTATTTACGTAGCTATCGGTCAAAAAGCATCTTCTGTGGCTCAAGTAGTGACTACTTTCCAGGATACAGGAGCCATGGAATACACTATTGTCGTAGCTGAAATGGCGGATTCACCTGCTACATTACAATACCTCGCTCCTTATACGGGAGCGGCTCTGGCTGAATATTTTATGTACCGTGAACGTCACACTTTAATAATTTACGATGATCTCTCTAAACAAGCACAAGCTTATCGCCAAATGTCTCTTCTATTAAGAAGGCCTCCCGGTCGTGAAGCTTATCCAGGAGATGTTTTTTACTTGCACTCACGCCTTTTGGAACGAGCTGCTAAATTAAGTTCTCGTTTAGGTGAAGGAAGTATGACTGCTTTACCAATAGTTGAGACTCAATCTGGAGATGTTTCAGCCTATATTCCTACTAATGTAATTTCTATTACAGATGGACAAATCTTTTTATCTGCTGATCTATTCAATGCTGGAATCCGACCTGCTATTGATGTGGGTATTTCTGTTTCCAGAGTAGGATCTGCAGCTCAAATTAAAGCTATGAAACAGGTAGCTGGAAAATTAAAATTGGACCTAGCCCAATTCACAGAGTTGGAGGCTTTTTCACAATTCGCTTCTGCCCTTGATAAAACTACTCAGAATCAATTGGCAAGAGGTCGACGATTACGCGAATTACTTAAACAATCCCAATCAGAGCCTTTAACAGTGGAAGATCAGGTAGCCACTATTTATACAGGAACCAATGGATATCTTGATGTCTTAGAGATTGGACAGGTAAGGCTTTTTCTTGAAAAGCTGCGTATCCGTTTAAAAAATAAGAAACCTGGATTTCAAGAAATTATATCTTCTACAAAGATATTTACCGAGGAGGCAGAAGTCCTTTTGAAGGAAGCTATTCAGGAAGAAATCAAAGTCTTTGTGGTTCAGGAACAACCATAAATGGATCATTTGGAGTTCTTAGTATAAGGCTAAGAACTGAGAAATACTTGTAGTTTTGAATTGTTCAAAAACGATTTTTTTATTTGTATAGTTTTAATAAAAATAGATGAAAAAAAATTGCGTCCAATAGGATTTGAACCTATACCAAAGGTTTAGAAGACCTCTGTCCTATCCATTAGACAATGGACGCTTTTCATACCTATTTTTTTCTTGTTTTAATAAGAAAAAATTCTCTATAAAACCTTTTCCAATTTTAATAAATTGGAAAGAAAAGATGCATATAAAAGCTTATGATCCATATATAAGAGATATATAAGCGGGTAGCGGGAATCGAACCCGCATCGTTAGCTTGGAAGGCTAGGGGTTATAGTCGACGTTGATTTATCATTTTGAACGTCTCTAATTCAAAACCGAACATGAGATTTTTGTTTCATTCGGCTCCTTTATGGAAAATTGGTTGATGGATTCTCGAATCCATCAGATCCATAACATCTATGTCAGCTTTTCTCTATGACATCTCAAATTATCCGCTTTTTAGATGATCCCTCTGAATAAGAGAGAGTTATTATATCAACTCTCTCTAGTCTAGTTACTTCGTTCTCTATTTTGATTTGTATGATCTTCAGGAAAAGATCAGAGTTTCCACCGAGCTATAATATGTTTCTAGTTCTAGCAAATTAGAACCGTCATTTTTGAGCTATTTTGCTTCAAAAAATTCTTTTTTCTAATCAAGAAATCGAAGATCTAGTTACGATTGGAAATCAACTTTTGCATCTTTATCCATAGATCCTTTCCTTATACTTTGTAAAAGGTGGATACAGTGAAATCCAATTCCAAATTATGCTTCACGACTTATATCCAAAATTTTTTGGATATCCAATTTCCAAAAATTTTGAATCAAAATCCGGATAATGTATATGTTTCCTCAAACACAATATCCTATTGAGAGGAAAAGGACAAAACCTTATTTTATAAATAGAAATAAACTTTTTTGATCCCTTAACTTTTAAGGTTTTCAATAGAACGAATCACACTTTTACCACTAAACTATACCCGCTATATGTTCATTATATAGCATATATACACTATTTGTCGAATAAAAAAATGAAATAGGATAAAGATAGCATTCAAATCGTAAGATTTACGACTTTGCTATGTATTTCGTTTGCACGTAGAAAATCAATCAAATAAATCGAGTTGCACTTTTTTGAAAAAAAAAAATTCAATATATATGTTGAATATAACATAAAAATATCGAATTATATTATATGCTAGTTACATGACTTATTTGTTAATAAGTCATTACTCAATAAACAAAGGTTTTGATTCCATATGTATGAATCCTTTATGAAAGGTCGACTATCAAAATGATAGATTTTTTCTATGTTTATGATTTTTTTCACGTTTTTTCAACTTCACTACGAATCCCACATATTTGATCAGATAGATCTGATCTTATAATAAGGAATTCTATTAAAGTTTTATATCAATTTGATCGAAAAATGTTCTTCTATTTCGAACTCACTATATCTCATATAACAAAGAAACCGCGTTTCATATATGAAACGTTTTCATATGTTTTGATTCCTGACTAACTAAATAAAGAGTTATCTTTGAATTGAAAAAAGAAAAAAAGGAATGGGATATAGAATGCAAAAATGAATTCTATTTAGTAATTTAGTAATAATCATCCTTCTAGGTATGAAGGATGGCACAGAAATATGAAAATGAGAATTTCTATTGTTGTTGCTGTTTCAACAAGAAACATTTTTTTTGAAAAAAAAAAAATATATTTGATTTCTTTTTGATATCCAAAAAGAGTTTGGTCCTGATGACCCATCAGGGATTCCTTCAACTAGGGATAGAGAAAAAAAAGGCCTGGTCAGTATTTAACCAGACCAGGCTGGGGTTCCGTAAAAAAGAAAATGAAGTAAAACAAAGAAAGTAATTCAAAATCCTTTTTTGATTAGTAGATATGAATTTGAATATTATATATTCAAGAATATAATACAGGAAAGTAGATTTCCTAATCCTAATTAAAGTAGATTTCCTAATCTACTACAGTTGTACTTTTTCTTTCTAATCAAATACAATAGAAAAACAAGAATTTTTCTCAATCTTTATTTCATATATCATATCCCAACACAGATAAAATCATTGATTTTTCATGAATTTGGGGAGATGGCTGAGTGGACTAAAGCGGCGGATTGCTAATCCGTTGTACAAGTTATTTGTACCGAGGGTTCGAATCCCTCTCTTTCCGCTCTCTCTTATGATTTAATATTTTTGAATTCAGAGGAATCAAAATCCCTCTGATTGTATCATAAGAAATTTTTTGAAATATTAATTCAAAAAAAGTGAAGAAAAACTAAGAATCTTTTGGTTTTATTCCTCACGCCCAGGATTACGCCCTGGATCATTAGATAAAAATCCGAAGATAAAAAGGGAAACAAAGAATATAACTACTGTGTAAACAAAAAGTTTGAGAGTAAGCATTCTAAAATCTTCAAGATTTTTTTTTGTTTTTTAGGGAATAAGTTACCTTTCCTTACGATATACAAACCCTTGTTTTCTTATGTTCAAAAAAGAAAGATTTTTTCTTTTTTAAGAATTTTTTCTCGTATTTATTAAGAATTCGCTATTTTCGAAACCGAAAGATTTATACTCATTGGAAGATCAGAACAGACAGATCAAAATCAAAAAGCTGATTCCATTTTTTTGCTGCAATGATGAATTGCATATTCATTTCGATTTTGGAAAGAACTCTTTGGAAGTAACCTTCATAAAAAATATAAGGCAGCTTTTATTATCCATTTTTCGAATTGATTTAGTAAAATATTGACTAAATCATCGAAAACTTACAGCAGCTTGCCAAACAAAAGCTAAGAGAAAAAAGAGTAGAGGTATAACAGGCATAATATCTACAATTGGATTGAAAATCGCATAAGCTTCAGGCAATTTGGCGAAGAAAGAACTACTCGGATAAAGGACAGAATTAAGACAGATACAGATTAAACTAAAGAAATGAAGCATAAAAAGATTTCGTTTTTGTAGATTAGATAATTTTGTGAATTATTTTTTTAAGATAAGGGAAAAATGAGAAAAACAGGTTTCAAAATCCTTCTTTTTCTTCATGTTTTTCCAAAATCAAAAATCCTTCTCTCCATTCTCATTTGAGAATAAGAATACAAGGATTTCTCCTTTCATACAATATCTTAATTCTATTCTATAGAATGATCAATCAAATTTGGGATTCTATCCTATTCTATCCTATATTCTCTCTATTATTATCTACATGTGTTAAAATAATATGTATTTGCATATTCTGACTAGCTGTTGTTTTGAAAAACAAAGCATAAGATTTGAGTTTAGGAGAAAAGGGCCTTCCTTGGATTTGAACCGATAACTTTTGGTTTCGCAAATCTTTTTCTATAATTTGAAAATACAATATAGGGAAAGGGCTAGTATGATTTCCAAGAATGAGAGCTAAGGTTATTGTCTAAGTCTATCTATCGTTGACCTTTCTCTAGAATAGAATCGGCTGAATAAATCTAAGAGACGATGGTTTACCTTGCAACGAATATCACTTTATCCGTCAATTATTTTTTGAATTTGCATCATCAGATGGATTTTGACTACATAAACTGATCGAATACCTCCGAGAAGAAGTATTCTCTGTACTACATCATTTGCTATGATGGTAGATAGGACTTATTAGGTAGGAGTAGGATAGTTCTTTTTCTTAGATCTAGATCTTTAGACAAACTCAAAATAAAGGGATTCCAATACTTAAGATATCCAACTCATTCCCAAATCTTCTGTAACTAGTAGATTTGATCCACCTTTTTTCAAAAAAGGTAGATCAAATTCTTAAGATAAAATAAATCGTAAAACAGATTTGGAATACTAAAAGCTTGTATCACAGTTTTTTCGTTTTTCTTTGTTTTTTTTATCATCCTTTGAATTTCATGTTCAAAAAGGAGTATTAAGGACCTCGGGATAGAAGTGGAAAAGTTTTTTTTAGGAAGTCAGTCGTCTTAAGTTGATGAAAAATCGAGTTAGAGAGGTCTATCTAAATCTCTGATTTTAAGAGACCTTTTTAAGGGACAGTCATCTATGTGAGAGATTCTCGCCTAAATAAAATTTTAGATGTTCCATATCAACGTTTCGAAGGAAAAAAGTGAAATATTTTTCATGGGAATTTCTATCGATAGTCATTTTCTTATGTGAGCCCGTTTGGTTCATGCGTTAGAGCATCGCATTACAAATGCGATGGTCATCGGTTCGACACCGAGAACGGGCTTTTTTCTCTATAGATTCTCTAGAATTGAGAATTTCTCGCTTTCTCCAAAAACAAAAAAAGGAAAAGAAAATGTTCGATTTCTTTTTTGTCCCTTTTTTATCTTTATACACAACTATCCTATATAGTTCTATAGGTATATTATACAAGTGATTTCAAAGCCTCTTTGATATATTGAGCACTTTCGTTTTGATGTATGGAAGTGAAGATATTCAATCAAACTCTTGATATATTTTTACTTGACAACAATAATTATTATCAAGATAATTAATAATCTCTACTAGGTTTGAATCAAAATGGGAATGGGGCGTCGCCAAGCGGTAAGGCAACGGGTTTTGGTCCCGTTATTGCGAAGGTTCGAATCCTTCCGTCCCAAGTTTTTTTCTTTTATGAAGTGAAAAACCGGATTACATTTTCTTCATATTATATGAATTATCAAGATAATTAATAATCTAAAAAATATAATAAGCTAATTATCTACTCTACTTCATTTGACTCAAAATTGTTTTACTAAACATTGTAAATATGACCATATCAATATATGTGATATTGTCATATTGACATCTTGAAATAGAATATTTTTGAATATTCACAATGCTATTTTTTGGATTGAAGGATTATTTTATCATTCTATATTTAGAAGACTCCATAATTTTGATAGAATTTGTCGGATCACTTGACACTGATAGAAAACATCATTAGAATAACTTAATGTAACCGACGACTATTTCGATAGGAAGTAGTAAAGGGAGGGAGTATCCTTAATTTTTGATTGATTTTTTCGAGAACCGTACGAATTTCGAGAATCGTACCAAAGTTATAGCCCTTGGTACACGTCATAATCTGATCTTGAATTGGGAGTTGACTATGATTCAAGGATTCAAAACATCTCCTTTTTTTACCTAAAGGAAAAGAAACTAAGCAGAATTTAGCAGTAGGATATTCCCTTTTCCATGGTAAAAATTGATAGAAAAAAAGCCCGCTATAGGAATTGAACCGATAACTATCGTATTACAAATGCGATGCTCTAACCACTGAGCTAAGTGGGCTAATAATAACAATGTTTCAAAATGCTATTTTTTGGATTGATTCATAATTTTGAGAATCGAAATTCTCACTAAAAGCCCATTTTGTTTCTAAATGAAAAAGTACTAAACATTGGTCAATATGACAATATCAATATATGTGATATTGTCATATTGACATCTTGACAATAGAATATTTTTTAATATTCATTTTGGATTGAAGGATTATTTTATCATTCTATATTTAGAAGACTCCATAATTTTGATAGAATTTGTCGGATCACTTGACAATGATAGAAAACATCATTAGAATAACTTAATGTAACCGACGACTATTTCGATAGGAAATAGTAAAGGGAGGGGGTATCCTTAATTTTTGATTCAAAATGCTATTTTTATGGATTGATTCATAATTTTGAGAATCGAAATTCTCACTAAAAGCCCATTTTGTTTCTAAATGAAAAAGAAATTGATTTACTACGACTTACTAAAAAATTTGTTTAGTAAACATAGTTTTACAAAACTACTTGACAAAAAAGATGTCATATATCAATATATTTATATTGTCATATGACATCTTTTTTTATCCTAAATCCTGTAAAAAAAGAAAAAAAAGCCCGCTATCGGAATTGAACCGATGACTATCGTATTACAAATGCGATGCTCTAACCACTGAGCTAAGTGGGCTAATATTAACAATGTTTTTTTTTTGATTCAAAATGCTATTTTTATGGATTGATTCATAATTTTGAGAATCGAAATTCTCACTAAAAGACAATTTTTTTACTCAATGTTACTCAAAATTGTTTTACTAAACATTGGTCAATATGACCATATCAATATATGTGATATGGTCATATTGACATCTTGAAATAGAATATTTTTGAATATTCACAATGCTATTTTTTGGATTGAATGATTATTTTATCATTCTATATTTAGAAGACTCCATAATTTTGAGTCGACATCTAGAATTTTCGGGTAATTTGACACTGATAGAAAAGGTACATATAATAAGCTAATGTAACGGACGACTATTTCGATAGGAAGTAGTAAAGGGAGGGAGTATCCTTAATTTTTGATTGATTTTTTTGAGAACCGTACGAATTTCGAGAATCGTACCAAAGTTATAGCCCTTGGTACACGTCATAATCTGATCTTGAAGCATTAGAATAATAGTTGATCATTCTAATAACCAATCCCTTGGTTACAGCATTCATTCTGTCTTACTCTATAAAAAAAAAATTAATAATCTCTACTAGGTTTGAATCAAAATGGGAAGGGGACGTCGCCAATGCGGTAAGGCAACGGGTTTTGGTCCCGTTATTGTGAAGGTTCGAATCCTTCCGTCCCACGTATTTTTCTTTTATGAAGTGAAAAACCGGATTACATTTTCTTCATATTATATGAAGAAGAATTTGTTAAAGCGAAAGTTCAATTCTGAAATGAAGTGCATTCTAAGAACTGATTTATTTCAATGAAATAAAAAGAAAAATCTTAGTAAAATACCACATTCATTTTTCCAAACCAGCCAAACCAGAAAGAACTGTTGAATTTATCGAAATTATTCAGGATATGTTTGTACTTAATAAGAGAATTAGTCTCTTAGATTCAAAGAAAGGCCTTTTTATTCTAGGTTTCAAAACCTAATTACTATATTCTGAATTAGTACGAATATATTTTTATTCTTCAATAATATAGTAAATAAATAAAGAAAAAAGGGTAATTCAAAAAAAAAAGAAATGAGTAGACAGTTGATGTGTAGACTAAAGAATAGGCAATGAGTTTTGAATTTTGTCAGCGGTATGGAAACTTTGAATTCTAACTAGAATTCGACAAAAAAAAATAGAGTCCAAAGAAATAGGAATCTTTGGTGTCTATTTTTTTGATCTTATATATTATCGACTTCAAATATTATGAAGTTTCACTTCCATTTAATATCATGGTGTTAATTTAAGATAAAGGTTGAGCAAAAATTTGTATAATTGATCTACTTGCATGTTACTGCCGTATTCTCATTTTCGAATTGATCAAAAAATTCTTGATCTTTTTTGAAGTAAAAGAAAGATGATATGTATCAAAAAAATATGTTCCTATAGAAATATAGGATATATTTTGTTTTATTTTATCTCAGTGATTTTCTTTTTAAGAACGAAAAAAAAGTTTTCAGTTAAGGTTAAGTGAATACAATTTTGATCTATATCTATGATTTCTTATATGAAATTTTTCATTTCATAAAAAAAAGATTAATTGAAAGTATAGGAATAAAATCTCTACAGAAAAAAGAGAGAGCCTCAACTCTCAATCCAAAAAATCTAGATGCAAAAAATCCCTATGGTGATACAACGTCTTTTTTTGAGTATTTTCCTTTAGTTGATCTTGTTTTGTTTATCCTTTAGTGTAGTTTTCATTTCGATTTATTGTATAAAATGAAATTCTCATAAAAAATAAAAGAAAAAAGGAGGAATCTTTATGTCTCGTTATCGAGGACCTCGTTTCAAAAAAATACGTCGTCTGCGAACTTTACCAGGACTAATTCAAAAAAAAAAATATCAATTCCAATTTGATCCTAAAAAAGAATCAATTACTTTTAGTAAAAAAAAAAAACAATATGGTACTCGCTTAGAAGAAAAACAGAAATTACGTTTTCATTATGGTTTGACAGAACGACAATTAGTTCGATATATGCATATCGCTGGAAAAAGCAAGGGATCCACAGGTCAAGTTTTGTTACAACTACTTGAAATGCGTTTGGATAATATCCTTTTTAGATTGGGTATGGCTCCAACTATTCCTGGAGCTAGGCAATTGGTGAACCATAGACACATTTTAGTTAATGGTCATATAGTTGATATACCAAGTTATCGTTGCAAACCCAGAGATATTATTACTACAAAAGATAATGAAACATCTTTTGACCTGATTCAAAAATCTATTAAGTCATCTAAAAAAAATACATTACCAAAACATTTGACTATTTCAAAAAACAATGAAGGACGAGTACATCAAATAATAGATAGGAAAGAAATCGGTTTGCGAATAAACGAGTTTTTAGTCGTAGAATACTATTCTCGTCAGATTTGAACCTAAGCAAATAAGAATTCATAAAATTTTTCCTTTTTCGCCGAACTAAAACGAAATGAATTAAATCCTGAATTCCTATTTTTTTTTCTTTTTAGAGGGAAAAAAGAACCATTGTGGAACTGATCAAAGATATCCTATTCCACATGCGTTTGGATCATAATAGTCAAATCGTTCTGGGTTATCTCTAGGGCAATATATGTCATAATCGTATACACGTGGGGGATATAGTACTGATCGAAATCAGTGATTCTGATTCAAATTCAAAGACTAGGTAGGATCAAAAAACTACAGAGGATTTTCAAGTGGAGGAAGATTCCGATCCTTCTGAATTGTTGTTCGATACGGAAACTAGAAATCAAAAAAGCAATGATCTTCCTCAATAAGCGGATCATAAGGAACATATGATCAAAAGAAAAAAAAAACAAAGAAATTGAAATATAGATATATACGAATATAAAATTCAAATCGAGACATCCTTTCTATGACAGATCTTAATTTACCTTCTATTTTTGTACCTTTAATAGGCCTCGTTTTTCCGGCATTTTCAATTATTTTTTTCTTTTTTTATGTACAAAAAAATAATATTGTATAGAGCCTAGATCTACCGAGTATAGTTAATTTAAGGTGGATCAGCGAATATTTTGAATAAATAGGAAAGAAAACTACCAATTACTCTACATAATTTAGAGTAATTGGTAGTTTTCAAAGAGTGCTAATATCTATTCTATCTAATCAATTCGAAATGCTGGTTGATAAAAGTTTCTTGAGGCTCAAGAAAAAGAAAGTCAATTTTGGGTTATTATCTGAATTTCAATCGAATGCAACTGGATCTAGTATAGTATGAATATGAATTGGCGATCAAAAGATATATGGATAGAATTTCTAAGGGGGTCTCGAAAAACAAGTAATTTTTTTTGGTCTTTTATCCTTTTTTTAGGTTCACTAGGATTCTTAGTGGTTGGAACTTCCAGTTATCTTGATAAAAATCTCATATCCGTATTTCCATCTCAAGAAATCCTTTTTTTTCCCCAAGGAATCGTAATGTCTTTCTACGGGATTGCAGGTCTATTCATGAGTTCTTACTTGTGGTGCATAATTTTTTGGAATGTAGGTAATGGTTATGACCAATTTAATAGAAAAAAAGGAATAGTTTGTATTTTTCGTTGGGGATTCCCTGGATTAAATCGTCGCATCTTTCTTCGCTTCCTTATGAAAGATATTCAATCAATCAGAATTGAGGATAAAGAGGGCTTTTATTCGCGTCGTGTACTTTATATGGAAATCAGGGGTCAAGGGTCTATTCCCTTGACTCGTACGGATGAGAATTTCTTGACGCCGCGCGAGATTGAACAAAAAGCTGTCGAATTGGCCTATTTTTTGTGTGTACCTATTGAAGTATTTTGAAATGAATTGCAAAATTCAAAGTTTTCTCAGACAGAAGAGAAGGAATTCACGGATTCAATTTTGAATCCAATTGAAGTCTTTTCTAAATGTTCATTTGAACAAAACATATTCCATTCTTCGATTTTCGTTTCCCTTGTTTCCCCGATTCACACCGAATAAAACACACATAGAATAAAATAAAAAAAAGTAGAACATAGAAAAAGAGAAATACGTATATGAAATTACAATGAATATTACTATAAGAAATTCGAATAAGTAGATTCGAATTTAATAATCAATTCAGAAAAGAAGAAATTTTTGGTATACTATTTTTTATATATCCAGATATAGCTCGTATACGTAGGTGTGGGTTCCAACCCCATCCTGGTATACTAGAAAATTGCTACTAGAAAAAAAGTAGAACTAATAAATTGATGAAGTAGAGAACAGGATTTTCGTGAGAAATCCTGTGAGGTACAAGATTTTGAATTGATATCTTGGTTTTCTTAGTTTTGGCTATACAGCATGGTGAAAGACTTCGAAACAGTAAAAAAAAAAAAGAACCTTTATTCTATTTCTATACTCTTTCTAGATCTTCAAAATCTAAAAACTAATTTAGAATCGAAAGAAAATAAGAATAGATCCCTAGATTCTATACCGTGCTTGTTAGAAAACTCGTGTTTCCTTCAATCAAAGAAATCAATATCCTTTAGAGTCATTGGATAAAGGAGGTTGATTAAGTATTTCATTTACAAATCCAAAATGAAAAAAAAGAAAACATTGTCTTCTCTCCCATATTTTGCATCTATAGCATTTTTGCCCTGGTCAGTCTTTCTTGCATTTCAAAAATGTTTGGAACTTCTGATTAGTAATTGGTGGAATACTAGTCAATCCGAAACTCTCTTGAATAGAATTCAAGAGAAACATGTTCTAGAAAGATTCATAGAATTCGAAGACCTTTTTCTGTTAGAAGAAATGGACTTGGAAACATATATAAAAAAACTCCATATAGGAATCCACAAGGAAACGATCCAATTAGTTAAAACATGCAATGAATATAATCTGCATATCCTTTTGCATTTTTCAACAAATATAATCTGTTTCAGTATTTTAAGTGGTTATTTTATTCTGGGTAATGAGGAACTTATCATTCTTAATTCATGGGGTCAAGAATTCCTATCTAACTTAAGTGACACAATAAAAGCTTTCTCAATTCTTTTAGTTACTGATTTAGGAATTGGATTTCATTCAACTCACGGTTGGGAACTCCTAATTGGCTCGGTCTACAACGATTTTGGGTTGGCATATAAGGATCAGATTATATTTGGTCTTGTTTCTACTTTTCCAGTTATTTTAGATACTATTGTGAAATATTGGATCTTCCATTATTTAAATCGTGTATCTCCTTCGCTTGTAGTAATTTATCATTCAATGAATGAATGAAGAACTTATTTGATTTCTTATATCAATTCCATAAGAACCCTTTTGCTTTCTAAAATAAAAAGGATCATTTTCAATCTTAATGACTTTTTGATATTTTTACCTGTTCAAGATATTAGTCCTATATTGGAATAGGACTATTCCAGTACAATGACAACAGATTTTTGATAGGGAACTATACTAGTTCCCTATCTAATTTATTGTAAAAATTCTAGGATTTAGAATTGGCCATGCAAAATAGAAATCCTTTTTGTTGGGTAAAAAAACAAATGGCTCGATCCATTTATGTTTCTGTATCGATCATGATATATGTACTAAGCCAGGTATCTATCTCAAATGCATATCCCATTTTTGCACAAAAGGGTTATGAAAATCCGCGAGAAACAACTGGACGAATTGTATGTGCCAATTGTCACTTAGCTAATAAGCCCGTGGAGATTGAAGTTCCGCAAGCTGTGCTTCCTGATACTGTATTTGAAGCCATTGTTCGAATTCCTTATGATATGCAATTGAAACAAGTTCTTTCTAATGGTAAAAAAGGGGGTTTGAATGTGGGTGCTGTTCTTATTTTACCCGAGGGGTTTGAGCTAGCTCCAACTGATCGTATTTCTCCTGAGTTGAAAGAAAAGATAGGAAATTTGTCTTTTCAGAGTTATCATCCCAATAAGAAAAATATTATTGTAATAGGTCCTGTTCCTGGTCAGAAATATAGGGAAATTGTCTTTCCCATTCTTTCCCTGACCCTTCTACGAAGAAAGACATTCACTTCTTAAAATATCCCATATATGTAGGTGGGAACAGAGGGAGGGGTCAGATTTATCCTGACGGTAGCAAGAGTAACAACACAGTCTATAATGCTACATCAGCAGGTATAGTAAGCAAAATAGTACGTAAAGAGAAGGGTGGTTATGAAATAACCACAGTTGATGCGTCAGAGGGACGTCAATCGGTTGATATTATACCTCCGGGGCCAGAACTTCTTGTTTCAGAGGGTGAATCCATCAAGCTTGATCAACCATTAACAAGCAATCCTAATGTAGGGGGTTTTGGTCAGGGAGATGCGGAAATAGTTCTTCAAGATCCATTACGCATCCAAGGCCTTTTGTTCTTTTTCACATCTGTTATTTTTGCACAAGTATTTTTAGTTCTGAAAAAGAAACAGTTTGAAAAAGTTCAATTGTATGAAATGAATTTTTAAATCCATAAATGGATGTTAATCCATTTAGTTGATTTCTTGTCGATCGATACAATTATGGATTATCCGAAAATCCTATAAATTCTTTTGCTTTCTCTCTCTTTTCTTTTATCCCTTAGTAAACATATTACTAAATACAAAAGAAGTGGTAAAGGTGGGAAAAATGAAAGAAACAAATACTTTTTTTGGGGGGGATTACTTGTCTTTCTAATCTTCGATTTTATCGACACAAGAAAAAAGATTTTGTACTCTTTTCTTGTGTCGTCTTGTATTGAAATAAGAATTCTTTGTTTACCGGTTTATTAAAACTTTTTGGTTTCGGTTCAGACAAAGTAGTGAACAAAGGAAAAAAGGGTTTCTGTTGGGAAGTAATTAATTGACAAAATAGAATTTATTCACTTCCTAAATACAATTCCATTTTTAATTTGAAGAAAAAAAATATTTTGACTGTTTTAGCGCAAAGTTGAACTGTATTTTGACGAATATCAAAATCCTTATTTGATTTAGGATCAGATCAAAGTTTTTTGATCCTACAATTTGATCAAAAAAGTAGTTTAGATTCAGGTTCTAGTAGTTTACTAAAAATGAATGAAAGAGTATCTCATCTATAGAAAGAAATGAATTTTTTCTATATTCAGAAAATCCAAATAATTTCTTATTTCTTGTTTCTTTCATACGAGTGAATATTGTGGGATGAAAAATAGAGATTATGAATCAACTAATAAATTAAGGTTGATCAAACATGATTAAGAATCAAAAAAATCAAAAGGTTTGAACCATTAGAACAACACATCCTTGCAGTTTTGATTTATGCAATAAATCAAAGTCTCCTTACCTTATAAGAGTAAGGACTTAGTGG
The DNA here is from genome assembly GCA_028095005.1 of Rhynchospora pubera. Lineage (NCBI taxonomy): Eukaryota > Viridiplantae > Streptophyta > Magnoliopsida > Poales > Cyperaceae > Rhynchospora > Rhynchospora pubera. The sequence continues at coordinate 27,687 of JAMFTS010000445.1, forward strand.
GTCCTTTCCGCTCTAATCAAACAAAAGAGGGTAAGGACCCGCTAAGTTCTTACTTTTGAATGTGAAAAATCCGGTCCATCCTAGTAATTAAAAATTACTAGAGTGATGAGCCCAGTCCAGAATATGAACCGTAAAAGAAAACACCTATTAAACCTATCACAAGAATACCTGTTAAAGTACCTATTAGCCAAAGAGGAATCCTTCCAGTAGTATCGGCCATTTCTCCTACTTTCCTCCACATTTAATGTAGTCATGCTCGAGACAAAAACAGTCATGGATAATAATGACAGTCGTATCTTTCCGAACGAATGCAATAAAATAAAGAGAATTATTCTCTTTCAATTAAAGAAATAATTCGAAAATAAAACAGCAAGTACAAAAATGAGTAATAAACCCCAGTATAGACTGGTACGATTCAATTCCACATTTTGTTCATTCGGATTTGATTGTGTCATAGCTTTCTAATTGAAATTCATTTTATCGTTGGATGAACTGCATTGCTGATATTGACCCTAAAAAAAAAACGGTAGGTACAGCTAATCCGTGAACAGCTAACCATCGTACTGTAAAAATTGGATAGGTTCGATCTATAGTCATTGAAGGCCTCCTAAAAGGATCTACTAAATTCATCAAGTTGTTCTAAAGAATCAAAACGTCCGGTGATCAATGGAATCCCTTGTCGACTTTCCGTAAAATATTCGTTTGGCCGAGGACTCCCAAATACATCGTAAGCTAAACCCGTACTGACGAATAACCAACCCGCAATGAATAAGGAAGGTATAGTAATGCTATGAATAACCCAGTATCGAATACTGCTAATAATATCAGCAAAAGAACGTTCTCCTGTGCTTCCAGACATGCTGAGCTCCACAAATTTTTGTACATTCAAAAAAGGGAATTGATTCCGTAAAAGATAGGATCAAAAATAGATAAAACTATTATACTGCTATTTTTTCTATCTTTGTGAGATCGTCCATTTTGTACCAAAAGTTTATTTCGAGTATACCGAATCAGTATAGCTATCTCTCCTATGGCATAGCAACGCAGTTTCGACCGATACCGAAATGCTACATAATCCCTCTTTTCCTTATCTATCCATAACTTGATGTTATTCAATAGATCGATAGAGAATACTGCAAATTCTTAATTTGCTTTCCTTTATTAGCTTCTAAATGGGAAGTAAGTAAGAATCTTCGAAAAATCCAATTTGCAAGCTTAGCTTAACTAATTCAAGTGATTTTAGCAAATTCTATCTATTAATCAATTTGATTAAATTCGAAAAGATCAGTCTTAATGAATAAGAGAAAGAGGGCGAAAATACATAAGGATACAAGCAGATCTGATTTGATTGAACCATTTTGTCAATTTGACGATGAGAAAACGAAGAAGATTCAAAAAAATAGAACATTTCAATATTTTTGAATAAATAGATTCTATTATTTATTAATAGAATTTTCTTCGCCTAGAGTTAATCAATAACAAAAAAAATGAATCTAATATATCAAATATCGATAGCAACGTCTTTTGCTACCAAAAGAGAATTGCTTCTTCTTTCAAATCGAAAATGATTGGATTTTCATTAACGGAAACCTATCTATTCTGTTATATTCCATTTTATACGTAAAAGTATAGGTGAATTCTCTTTTTTGGTTATAACTCTTATTTGAATCCTTTCATTTCAAAGAATTCATTGGTATGTTAGAATCAAAAAGAATCAAAAATAACTAAATAAGTAGAATTCAATAATTGAATAAATAGACAATTAATAAATCAAAAACGTAATACTAAATGAGATAAAGAAAGTACAATTTCGATTTGTGATGAATCATTGTTGCATTAGGTCGAACAGAAAGATTCTTTCTTGACCGAACTCAAAGTATTTAATGGAACTGAATTCTCTGAATTGATAGAATATAGAATGAGTCGAAAAGGATAAAAGAAATAACTCATCTTCAAATCGACTTCTTGACACGAAAAAAAGAAAAGAAATGAATGATTCAGAACTATATATATGCCCAGGCTACAATATGAAAATCATTTCAGGGATTTTCCCTTCTTTTGTCCGTGTCAACAAAAAATTCATGATGCCATGTGAATCGCTAGAAACATGTGAAGTGTATTATGGCTAACCCAATAACGAAAATTTCGTAAGGGGACTGAAGCAGGCTATCATGAAACAAAAGATCTTCTTTCTAAAGAAAGATTTGTTGGCTCGGAATCAAAGAATGAATCGATATCATATCTAATGAATCCATTTTTGAATAATTAAGTACTCTATTCCTTTAATTAGTATTATCGATAATGATCAAGAATTCATGAATTCTTGACTCATTTAATTGGAAATATTCCATTATAAAAACTACCATCGTATTTTGAACTTAGGTAAATACTTTATCAGTATATGGAGTAAAAAAACATAAAAAATTTGGCCTTTTATGCTTACTATAACTAGTTATTTCTGTTTTTTAATGGCTGTTTTAACGATAACCTTAGTTCTATTTATTGGTTTAAGAAAGATACGGCTTATTTAAAATAAATTGAATGCAAAATTCCGAAAAAATCTTTTTCGGGGATTTCGTGTATTCTATGGTTATTTCCGCAACCATTGCCAATTTTTTTCTTGGTTATTAAGATTCATAGATAATTCAGATTATTATTTAAAGATAGATCTTAACCTCTTTTTTTTATCTGCTCAAATCGAAATGATTGAAGTTTTTCTATTTGGAATTGTCTTAGGTCTAATTCCTATCACTTTGGCAGGATTATTTGTGACTGCATATTTACAATACAGACGTAGTGATCAGTTGGATCTTTGATTTTCCAAATTTTCTTTTTTTTATTAGTCTCTTTCCTACTGTAGGTCAAATTTCAGTTTGAATTTCACTTTGTTTTTATATAGACGAAATCACGCTCTGTAGGATTTGAACCTACGACATCGGGTTTTGGAGACCCGCGTTCTACCGAACTGAACTAAGAGCGCGTTTCAATCAAATCAAAAAAATCTTTTAGGATAGAAATCCTAACGCATTGCTTATACATATAGTATATGCAAATTAACGAATCCCTCTTCACTTCCTACAGGAGAAGTTATAGGTAGGGATGACAGGATTTGAACCTGTGACATTTTGTACCCAAAACAAACGCGCTACCAAGCTGCGCTACACCCCTTTTTGAACTTGTTCTAGAGTATCATTGTCTGTCTTCTTTTCCATATATATAGTCATTTTTTGATATCTATATCAAACTATATCAAAGTTTGTTGTCATTTATTATTTCTGGTTTCATATAATAAAAGAATAAAATATCTGAAACCTAATCGAACTTCTAGATAAAGAATTCCTATTTGAACAGTAATACTCATAAAAAGGGCTTCTTTCTTTTGTTTTTAGGCCGGCAGAAAATTCTGATTGGTTCATCTTCCATAATCAATTTTAGAATTTTAGATAGGAATTCCGCGTAGGAAAAAAAAGAAAAATGAATACAAAAAATAGAGAATTACAGCATCTGACCATATATGGATCCAATCAAGTAAAGAAAGAGAATTTGCAATGCAAGATATCAAAACATATCTCTCTGTGGCACCTGTAATAAGTACTCTATGGTTTGCTTCTTTAGCAGGTCTATTAATAGAAATTAATCGTTTATTCCCAGATGCTTTGTCATTCCCCTTTTTTTGATATTCAATTAAAAAATCATTAATATGTGAAGAAATAAAGGAGAATAGAATTCTGACGATTCTTTTTTCAAATCTTTAGATAGATAGGGGGATATAAAGAAAAAGCTCATTCAAAATGTACTGAATCAAAATCCAGTAAGTCCGCCCAAGATCACATTTAGGAAAAAGATGGAATTAATTAGTTTAGTGTAAGCTACATGAAATCATAGTATAAAAAGAAGAGACTGAAATAAGAAAGTTATGGGGGTTTCGAATAAAACGAGATACTTAGAAAGAGATTGTATTAATTTAATACAAGTAATAAATTACTTTATTAACACTCGAATAATACATATTGAATTGATTAGGTAATTGCCAAAAGATCTTTCGATTCGAAATGGAATAACTAATTAAGAATTCTTATTGATTTTATTCTTCTTTTTCGATTCAAAAACCGGAAATAGGAGAGTTAAAAAAACCAATCAAAATATATAAAGGAGATTCATGGCTAAAGGGAAAGATATAAGAGTCAGAGTTTTTTTGGAATGTACTAGTTGTGTTCAAAGAAGTGATAATAAAAAATCACTGGGTATTTCTAGATATATTACCCAAAAAAATCGTTCCAATACACCCAGTTTATTGGAACTGAGAAAATTCTGTCGCTATTGTAACAAACATACAACTCATAGGGAAATCAAGATATAGATCGAAGGAAACTAACATAATATCTTCGATCTTTGCAAGCAATACACGAAGTAAGAACTTCACCATATTACTATATTAGATAATAGTAAAGAATATCTATGAATCAAACTTAATCTCATTTTCGTATGGAGATTCTCTCATGAGTATAGATATATAATAGATGGATGAAATAATCAAATTATTTTTGAATGATATCTGATAGATGAATGAAATAATCAAATGATATATGAATCAAAACCTATTTTGGTTGGATCTTAAATGAATCAATAAATCGAATTTTCGAGATAAGGAATAAACCATGGATAAACTCCAGCAACCTATTCGTATTCATAAACCCAAGAAACCTCTTGGTAATTCAAAAACTTTTTTCGTAAATCCAAACAACCTTTTCCTAAATCTCGTTTAGGAAAATTTGGTAAAGATATTCCTCTTCGTCAATACCTTATTCTTCGTCGTAAATTTGAATTTTGCCATAAATCTCCTAGATATTCTAAATATCGTAATCGTATTCGTAAGCAATTTTTTCGTAAACGTTTCTTCATTAGATCAAGGAGTCAAATCCATTATAAATATATAGGTGTAATTAGTCGATTTATTGGTTGGCAAGCAAAAATCATACCTAAAGAAGTTACTAAATTAACCTTAAGACAACAACGACTAATGACTAATGCTATAAAAAAAGCTCGTATTTTAGGTTTCTTACCTTTTGTTGCAAATGAGATATATGCTAGGAAACGCAGGCTAGAGATTTTAAAACGTCGTCTTGAAAATGAAGAAAAAAAAAAATCACAAAAAAATCGTGCTAAAACTGGACCAAGAACTCCTCGTCCTAACACTGGACCAAGAACTCCTCGTCCTAAAAATGAAACGGGAACTCCTCCTCCTAACACTGGACCAAGAACTCCTCGTCCTAAAAATGAAACGGGAACTACTCCTCCTAAAAATGAACCAAGGACTCCTCGTCCTAACACTGGACCAAGAACTACTCGTCCTAACACTGAACCGGGAACTCCTCCTCCTAACACTGGACCAAGAACTACTCGTCCTAACACTGAACCGGGAACTACTCGTCCTAAAAATGAAACGGGAACTCCTCGTCCGAAAAATGAAACGGGAACTCCTCGTCCGAAAAATGAAACGGGAACTCCTCGTCCGAAAAATG
>JAMFTS010006846.1:0-21997 GCA_028095005.1 Rhynchospora pubera
CCATACCAAGCTTCCAGAATTATACTGTCTCCATATTTTAGAAAATAAGGAAACAAGCCTAATATTACTACATCCTGTGAAAACTTCCAGTTGGATTAGTAGAGAATTATCTAGGTCAATTACTAGATTGGTTGATCTTCTAGATTTTGGTGCCATCTGGAATCATTGAGTTCTTATACACTACAGTGATGCCAGAGCGTATGTAGAAGCCTAATTCAGGTTTGTCAGCTTCTTGCACATTCTGCAATGAAAATGAAAGGAAACATTCGTAAATAGAGAATGAAAACAACATACTTTCTATTTGTAGTACTTCATTGTTCTTTACTTGTTCCGTTTCAGCTATGGCTCTTTGCTTGTTTGGTTTCAGATCTAGCTTAAGGCTCTCATAATTTTTTAAAAAAAATACATACAAACAGATACGTACTGTACTGATACCAGGCTAGATCTCAATTCCTATCTTGTTCTATCTATTGGTTTCTAATGCTTTCTGATATCTACATGTGATTACTGCATTGAAGCTTACATAAAAGTCATTATATGATTGGTATGACAGGTTTGTTATGTAACGGTGCCACGTAAAACTTAATAGAACTGTAATAACTTACCTCTGTGTTCATGAGGACCACATTCCTACCAATTCTAGCATTTTTGTCGATTATGCAATTTCTGCGAGGAAAACACATGAAACATGGATTAATACATTCTCTTTTGTTTGTCAGAAAAATTATTTTGAAATTGTTTATACCTGATCTTGCTTTTCTCTCCAATACCAACTGGTACCTGGCCCATATTTAGCAAATCAGCTCTCTCCTCCTCAGTCTGGTAAAAATCTGCCCCCATCATCATTGTATCCTACAATTAAGCATGCACATGTGAGAAATCCACAATTATTCTGTTTCTTTCTTTGGAACATGTAAAATGAGAAACATCCCGCGAGGGTTTCCTGCCACAAGTTATCACAACCTCTTTTATCCATTAAAATTTCAAACTATTGCGTTAAAACATGAATTTGAACCAATAATCTCAGTTTTCATTTTAAGATTATCCAAGCACGTCATTATTTAATCTTTAGTTTATTTGAACAGAAGGTTAAATGAACAAATCAAGTAATTGCAATAAATTAAATTTTACTATGTTTATGTTTTTATCTCTGATCTTGAACAAAATGAACTCTAATTCATGTTGTTGCATTGTTTGAATTAATCAATTGTGCTTCTGATTTTGAAATCTTAATGTCCAGGAGAGATTATAGTAACTTGTGAGAAAGGTAAATCGTGCATTCTATGAGAAAATGGGTCAATGAGAATCAGGGCGATGTTTTCCACCTTTTTTAGAGGTTTCTGACCTTTTTCCGATGTTTTGTGACAGTGGGCACGGCATTTTTTTTTAAGGTTTTTCCAGGTCAAAAGTGATACAAATACAATCTTACCTTGAGTTCCACACCAGGTTGAAGTCGAGAGCGAATACCGACAATTGAATGCTCAACACTGCATTCAGACAAGAAGCTCCCATCTGAAATTATTGAATCAACCACCTATGGAATGAAACAAAGAGAAAATTTATATAGCACTATCTTAGAGATACTTTAATACAATTCTTTAGAAAGAAGACCCTGTTAGTAATGATGACAAATATGAGAAATGTTCCTCTAATGCTTTCGTCACGACTTCAACTGAATTGAACCAAGTGACCTTCCTTCGACAATAAGAAATGAGATATTTTCAATATAATGGTAGTTCAGGTATTATCAAAAAACTTGGGTGAGAAAGCAATGGACATGCCTGCGACCTAAATATTTCTCACTTTTTGCGAGGGATCACATGACATGTTGGCCTTTTTATTTCATGAGACTTGAGAATTTTTATCCACTTTCTTTTGAAGGGTCGTATACTTTGATATTTTAGAGAAATATAATCGCAAAATAATTCTAGTGATCATTAAATATTACTTGCAATTTTCAATTTTTGTTGGAGGTAAGAACCGAGGTGAGGTGAAGATAGGCTTTGAGGGATCATAGAAGCAAAAATTGGGAGACTACAGAGAAGATAGTTTTGCATCAATGAAAGAACAAAAATCTCAACAAAGTCCATGCAGGAGAGAAGGTAACAGTGTAAGGGTTTTCTGGTATTGAACTCGTACAGGTTGGAATCACACATTGACTTATACCTCATCAGTGAGAGCCAGATTCGCATCAAAGAATGACTTGATGGTACCAATATCCTCCCAATAATCTTTGAACAGATACGCCTATGGAAACAAGAGATGGGAAGACCAGTATTAGATTGATGTTAGTAAAAGTTATATATTGTTCTGCTTTTGCCGATCTGGTTTATTAGTAGTAATTGGAACCATGTAAGGGTATGGATAAATTGGTTTCAGTTACTTTTTGTTGTTTCTAGTAGTATGCTATTCTAATTTGAAATAAAAGCGAACTAAATTTTGGCCTGAACAAGTTTTACCATGCATTAAATGTGGTGTACGCATAATCTAGTTTAGCATAATTTTACCTCATTTTACAGCAGATGGTCTCAAATTAAATTATTCGAAACTGCAAGTACCTGAACTTTGTATTTTCTGGCAGCTGTGGGAATAACTTCAGATCCAAAATCATTTGCGCATGGACATTCAAAACTGTAGTAAGAGTTATTAAATGCTAAAATTAAAAGAAAAAAAAACAAAGAAGAAACAAGAGTTTTTACTAAATCAAACAAAGAAAAATAATCTGGAAACACAAACAAGTTGTAATTGTCCCATCAAATCAGAAATTAACACCTCAAATTTCAATCAGGTCCTACAGTAGCAATGTAGAGGTATCACATAACCATTGGCTGGAATCCCAATGTACCCCCCCCCCCCCAACAACACACACATCTTGTGATCCTTGGCGTATCGGGTGCAATTACACCACAAGGGTCTTATGAAGACATTTATTTCCTAATTAGGGCTAGTGGGGCAGTATTGCAATATTAGCTGTTAGTTGTGCTAGAATGGATTTCTTTGAATCATAAATGCAAACTTAATAGGGGCTGTTTGCAAATTTCAGAGGGGCGTGGGAGATCAATTGTGCAATCAACATGCAATTTAAGCAGCTTCGCTTCTGTTGAATCTTCATGATGCAAGCAAGATCAATTTATTTGAATGTAGTGGTTAAACAAAACCTAAACGAAGCTAAAAATTTGGATGGCTTGAAGTAGCCTTTCATATGCTAAAGACAGAAATAGAAAAAAGCACCTGAGAAGCTTCAAGAGAACATCAGTTTTGAAGACATAAATCCCCATGGAGGCAATATACTGGTTCTTGTCAGGGTCCGCTTCCCCAAGCAACCTTAGAACTGATGCTTTGATTTGCTATGTAAGTGGTCAAGTAAGTTAGAAGCAAGAAATTCAGCTTAGATAAAAAAGGATTCATTAAAAATAGGATTACAGCATAGATTCTCAATTTTTTTTTTGGGTTTTTTACAACCACCTGAACTCTCTACTTTTACAGAGGAGTCTGGGTAGTGTGCAAAAGAAAAGTGAGGAACTTATGTTTCTCCTTAAAAGGGAGTACATACCATTCTCTTTAGGTCATCGCCTTTGGGTTTTTCGAGGAAGCGAGTGATGCGCATCTCTTTGTCTATCTTCACCAATCCAAAATCAGAAGCTCGGCTAGAATATATAGCAGTAAACACAAACTTAATGAACAAGTAGTTGAGACAAGATAAGGAGACATGTGATTATAGCTCAGTAGAGCACAAAATATGTCAGGTTTTTATGGGATACTATTGCCCTCTATTGGGATTTAAATTCTGCTAGTTTCATGCTTTTGAATCCAGGTAAGCAGCACCTGCCCAATTTTAATTGAGGCGTCCAATGGTAAACAGTACACTGAACACCTACTTAGCTAAGTTTCACATCTTTTACTACACATGTTCTGATATTAAAAAACTTGAAAGTCCAACTAGTGAAATTTCGACAGGATCGAAATGAATGTACCTGTCATCCATGGTTACACAAGAGACTGAAATATCAGCATTTGATTCCTTATGTTTCTGCATGACAATTTTGGACATCTGTTAGTCAAGTAACGAGATCACAGTGCCTGGGATTGCTGCTGTGATGGTACTGCTATGAAGTTATGAACTCCCTTTATTCTGGTTTGCCTATTATTAACCCAATATTTGCCTGTATGTGGGTTTATATTTTTAAATAGGAGGCATGGGGATGAAATTATGCCACTACTGCAGTTCTTGCTCTTCGCATTCCTCATTTTCATGATTTTTCTTGTTCTTTTTTTCAGTTTGGATGGGGCGTATCAAGGAAGAGGTTCTCTATGCATACAAATCTAGTCCTGCATGATATTGTAGTCATATGTACCTGAATGAAGTCCATATAATCCATCCTGTAGAGATGGTCACCTGACAGAATGAGCACATTCTCTATGCCTCTCATCTTAAAATCCTGTACGATTAAAAAAACAACAGCATGCCAAACTGATATATGAAGAAAAAAATTTAGAAAGAAAAAATAATTGCAAATCTGACCTCAAACATCCAAATAAATTGCCTGACAGCATCTGCAGTACCCTGAAACCACCTCTTACCAAATTCACCAGGGGTTTGAGTTGCCGCAAGTATCTTAAAATACAGGGGAAGATGAAGAATTAGGCAATGTTACAAACTGTCAAATTGCAATGTCAACATGTGCCTATGGTGGGTTTGCGAATTCAATTTTTGGCTAAAACCTCGTACTAAAGTACTAAAACCCTAACAAAGCCTCAGTTATAAGAACCTCCAAATTAAGAGGCGGTAGAATTACAAGTAACACACAACCAATATGAATGCAATTTGGTGAAACCAGTAAAATCAAATCAGCAACTGACAATGGATCAGCTGGCACGTCAATCGAAGGCACAATTGACAGGCCAAAATGATTCGGTTCAGATTAGTAGAACCCCTGTCAGCACTAGCATGGACTGGTACCAAATAGAAGGATACACAATATACCTCAACAAAACCATTGTCAAAATTAAGGCCATTGCCAAAGTTGTAGGTGTGGGCAATATGTCGGTTGAGAGATTGAGAATTGAACTGAGTCAGGATGTAAATCTTCTTTATGCCACTGTTGATGCAGTTGCTCACTGGTATATCTATGAGCCTGTAACAACCACCAACTGGGACCTGATAAGTTCCAAAAGGTAATATCAGAGAACATGTCATGTGTATATTAGCAAAACCAGAATTCAAGCAGTTATCTCCAAGGCACATTAAATGTCATTGTTAAACCTAACATTTTGAGTAATTTGTTGAGAAAATAACCACAACAAAGAAAAAAAGAAAAGATTTTAATACATGAAATAAGCAATTCCATGATTTTTAGAAAAGAAAGAAGAAGAAAAGAGTTTGGATAACAGAAAGGTTAGGAAACCGAGCAATGTTTTAGTTATGGATTAAGTATTAAAGCTACATGTCAAATCATACAGCATATCAGAAAATTTATTGAAACAGTAAAATTTTAAACAAAATCCAGAAATGATGCAACTGAATTGCATTTAAAAAGCATACATAGAGATAACCAATTGAATATTTATAGCATAGAGCTAGTCACCATAGAAGTTCAACAGATAACAGACAGTTGTGCTGCTGAATTCAAGCATCACATTTTAATATAAAGAAAAATTTAACTGCCTTTCATTTGTGTCTGTCTTTAAGCTTCACTGAGTATTTGTAGTATATATATATTTTTTTTTTGTTTCAGTATTCAACTTAGACTTTGTTCCTTGGGAAAATCAATACAGATCCCGGAAAAATTATTCATATATCATTGGTCAGTTTATTTTTTAAAACTACAATAGTAGATTATATCCATGACCATCAGGTAAGAATACTATTAGACATCTAACCAAAATCTTGGTAAGCTGGCGCATTGCTTTAAAATAGAAAAAGGAAAAAATGACTTCTGTGCTTCTGTACTGCCATGAATCATATCAATGAAAGCGATACAATGGTCTTGATTTCATGCATGATGGCACGAGTAAAATAATAATGATTAATTAAACTTATAGCTTCATTTCCATAAAAATAGCTAAGTTTTATTATTATTTAATACTACTATTTTATTTTTTTTTTTCTATTCTTTGGTGACGTTCATCTTGTTGTAATTGAACTTACAGCGGGTTTAGCTCGCTTCTGTGTAAGAGGGAACAGACGGGTCCCAGCTCCACCACCGAGAATGATGGAAATCACTGCTTGTGGATCCACCGGCTGCGTCACTTTCTTCACCTGATTCATCTGCAAATTAAGAAAACCAAAATCTTCAAATTTTGAGCAATAATATATATTTGAAACTTAAAAATCCTAATCCCACTAGTTACACAGCAACATCGATCATACATGTCAAAACTCCATGTTTATTGATACAATGATATATATAGAGTCTCAATTGCATTATGACTACATTTCAAAGGGTTTCACCATAATAAACAATTTTTTCAAGGGGATGAACGCAAAAAAATCCATCAAAGCAAATTTTCGTGTCATACCTCTAGGTTCGTCGTAAAGTCATTGAGAATAGAGCGAACTGTCGTTGATCTTCTAAGCCGCACACCTTTTCTCGGGCAATGCACAGTCGACCTCGCAAGAGAGCTCCGACGATCGCCGGAGAATGATGAAATGAATGCCTGAGACGACATTCCGGGCATCTTCGCTGATGCAATGGCCATGGCGTCGGCCTTGTGGAGAGAGGAGAAGGAGGCGGAGAGCGCAAAAGCGAGCGAGAAGAGTGGAGAGGATCCAAGCTTGTTCCATATTTATATTTTACTATTATTTAGGCGGTCGAAGTATGGAGAGGAGAGAGAGAGATTTTAGTTTAAAATTAGAAAAGGAAAAAATAGAGAGAAAACTCGGGCAAACCAGCTTTACAATAAACCACGTTGGCGGGGAAGGAGAGATTCCTATGTTGTTTTGATTAGTTAATTAATTAATTAATTCAGAAATTAGTGATTGAATGCTAACTACATGCTTTCTATTTTCGTCAACAGTAAGTCAATAATTGTATCAAAAGGGGAAAAAATATTACTTTTTCCTATAAAGAGAGAATCTGGCAAATTAATAATGTAAGAAACCGCTAAATTTAGTAATTTGTTTCTATATTTAGTCTATTTTATAGAAAATTAATTTGGGTCGTCAATTAATTTTTTTGAATTTTATATACTATTTCATTATTAAATTTTGGCATTTATGTGTTCGCTAATAGACAATGTGGGGGCGAAATTTGTAAGGCTGTAGTAACACCTCTATTTTTTATAAATTAATTTGTTCTAGTATATCCGTCATATATTAATTTTAAATAATTGGTAAGGCTTTGTTTATTTTGTTCAAATATAATACATTATCGTTTAACAATTACTCATATAATATAAAGTCAGGCTTAATTGTAGTAGTATATTATGACGGCTGGCTATTATTAAACAGATAACTCATATGACTCCACTTAAATAAAAAATTATATGCATCTCTCCTAAAGTTTTTATACCATAATTTAAAAAAGCTCCATGCTTAATTGGACGGTTGTTGTATTTATGGCATCCAACTGCTACCATTACCTCCAATGTCGTCAGCAGGTGTCGACTCGTATGTATAATTATAATTATTAAAAATAAGGCAAAATCGGATACGAAACTCTGTAATCTTTGAAATCGGATATAAAACCCTGCAATAGTAAATATGTCAATTTACTGGTAAGCTACATATAACAGTCGGCACTTGCTATATCATCCATAAAACGGCACATGATCGTTATTTCTTTTTTTTTTCTTTTCACTTTAACATCGAGAGAATGCTATTAGATGCTGATTTAACAACAAAAATGATTAAAATCTCTAAATTATTCCTTTTTTTAGCTCGTGTGAATCAATCCTACATATGGTGCTAGATTTTTTTTTTTTTGGGCAAATGCATGTGGTACTATATATAAACGCTGGAGCTGGAATATATCATGACGACGAGCTTTCGACCTTGCTCCCCTTGCATAGTTTGCATGGCAAATACGTGCTGAATGAAATTGCTAGTCTATTGAAATATCAAACCTCCATATATTACTTGAAATATGTTGGTTGTGTTTGAATGAGCCTAGAAATAAGGGAATAGCTTTTTTCTATCCCAAATTTATTATAAACAATCCAAATTCTTTACAAAATTATACACTTTTTAATATTTTTTCTCTTATTTTTATTATTCCCACACCATCCAAACGAAGCCGTTATGTGTCATCAATTAGGCCAAGCTGCATCTGTAATACCACTGAGTGCGGTCTTCAGAAAAACACATAGAAAGAGAGGAGGTGCGGGTTATACATGTAAACGAAAACCATTTACTGTTTCACCGTTTTGTTTTTTTATTGTTTTATTTAAAACATGCCTTAAAATAATGAAAAGAATTTACGTTTAAACAAATCATAATTAAAGGGGATTATATCCGATTTTAAAAATTATAGGGTTTATTTCCAAATAGAAAAGATTGGACTACTGGAAGGTTTTATATCCGATTTTGCCTAAAAAATAATTACTACCGGATTGTAAAGCCAGCTCTGTGTGACGTGGCATATCTTCTATGGAGTATAGACCGGGTTTAAAAAGCTTTTTCCCCACTGGAAACGAAAAGGTCACGTGTTTTCATTTTTTTTTTTGGCATTTACCAGGTTTGTGCGCTGTTCCTGCGCACGTGTTTTTTCTATAAAGGAAAGTTTTTTTTTCCTTCATACCTAAGGGGCCGTTTGGATGAACCCGGAATTTGCAAAAATAGCAAATTCCGGAATTTAATTTATTATAAACAATCCAAACTCTTCACAAAATTACACAATTCTCAATAAATTTATATCTAGAATTGGCTATTTCCCCAATTCCCAACCCATCCAAATGCCCCTAAAAAAATTAAAAAGACACGTCGTGCGGCGCGTGGACCGAACACCACCGTACATAGACGAGGCGCACGCCGTACTTACAAATACGCGAGATCTAATTTCGAACTGGGCGACTTATTTTACCTTAGTCACCTGAAAACTCGGGAGCTTTAAATATTTATTTTCCCTATGGTAAGTTGGTAACTTCTACAGTATTTTATTAAATCGCACTTCAATCTATCATAGCACCGAACTGCCTCCTCGACAGTCCTCGTGGTGCATGTTTCCTCCAACTTCATTGCAAAGAGATCATATAAATGACAGCTAGAGGAAATTTAATATAAGGAAATATTCAATAGGAGTATTGTCTATTAATCAAAAGATTAAATAGTATTTAAAGCTTGAATTATTTTTTTAATCCCTATGGTATGGCTTGTATAATCTGTTATAAATGTTATACAATAAAAAAAAATTGATAGCGACTATCTATAAACTTACTTTAAAATTGTATATTACCGATCTGCTTCACTTTGTCTGTACTGACGAACTCCCTGAAGTACAACATATCTGAATTCATTTAATTAAGAAAGTTTATTTAAATAACAGATCTAACGAATACGGATGTAAAATAGATATCAAATTATTTTCAATGAAAGAAAATTCAAATGCTTCATTTTAATATTTAGCCGAAATTATTTTGTCGGCTCTGAACTTACATCTTAGTTTATTTAATTATAAATATATGTCAAATATAAAAAAATATCAGCATGACTACTAATATAAATATTTTTTTAAAGAAAGAGGAAAGTTTTTATCATTTTTTTAAATTAAAAATGCATGCGGAGTTTGAACTTTTGATTTTTAAAAAATCAATCAAGTACTCTTACCACTAAGCTATTAGACCACGTGCAACTACGAATATAAATATAAATATAAATTCAAACAGTCGATCCAAACCGTTCAAGTTGTTCTCCTTGTAAAAATATCCTTCAATACCAAATTTTATATTTTTTCGAATTTTTTTGCTATATATTATGCTATTTTCAAATTGAAGGGCCAGAAATACTCCTTTACAACTCTTTTACAATGTTTTTTTTTTAAAATAGCATAATATATAGTAAAAAAATTCGAAAAAAATATAAATTTTAGTTTCCTAGGAGATTTCAATATGGAGAACAATTTGAAAGCTTCGGATCGACTGTATGCATTTTAGATTGTGAGAAACGACTCCAGCATACGGGCTATCTATATGCTGGAGTATACTTTAGCCAATCTATATATATATATATATATATATAGAGAGAGAGAGAGAGAGAGAGAGAGAGAGAGAGAGAGAATGGATTCAATCAAATCGGTTCTCAATTTTGAAAGTTCAAACGACCGATCCGAACCGTCAAATATGATCTCCATATCGAAATCTCCTTGCCGACCAAAATTTTTATTTTTTTGAATTTTTTAAGCATTTTTTTTTATTTTCAAAAATCATTAATCTAATTTGTTCTGAACCCTACAAAAATTGCTGTTTTTGAAAATCCGAAAAAATACTTAAAAAATTCAAAAAAATGAAAATTTCGGTCGGCAAGGAGATTTCAATATGGAGATCATATTTGGCGTTCGGATCGGTCGTTTGAACTTTCAAAATTGAAATCTGACGGGGTTTAACTGGGACTCCGGTCAAAGCGCTTTGATCGAAGGCTTTCTCTCTCTCTCTCTCTCTCTCTATATATATATATACATATATACACATATCATAGTTACCTCGACCATTCAACTTCTCGTTTGTTTTTCCACTAAAAGATAAATCGACTTGAAAGAAGCACATAAAACTTCAAAAGGAAGTTCTCATTAGAGCTGAAGAGGGAGTGCGCCGTTCTTAAAGTCTGGATAGTGGATAATGAGTTGGAAAGTTAAAATTATATGATGACAGCTATCAAAATATATTTTTCATCGAAAAATGTCAATAGATCTTACAAAATGCAATATCATTTTATTTAGTTCGGAGAAGTATACATTTTAGCAGGTCAATTGTTCCTTCTAGCGCGCGTCTAATTTTGTTCAAATAAGTACATCAGTACATGTTTTAGCTGATATTGGTTCTGGCATCGAAGAAAATGCCAAATTTTCCACGAGTTTGAAACGTCCAATAATGTTTTAAAAACTATTAAGTACGCAGTCCGGATTAAAAAAAAATGAAAATGCTCTCTTTCGACATCGAACGATGAATTTGAAACCTCATAATAACTCTAAAAACAATCAAAATGTATTTTAATTTTGGTGGGGAACCAGTGCCAACATAACGTGACAACATATTGATAATACATTTTCAAATTGAAGTCAAATAATTTATAAATTAGACATTTTATTGATCTTATATATCAGTTGTTAATTTGTTATTAATATATCATGCATTTCTAATATTGTTTTGTATTCCATTAAAGTCAATAAATCATAACTGTTGCAAACTAAAACACGTCTCTCGATAAATGTTTAAAATTTTCATCAAATTCTGTCATTACGTGCTTGATTCATATAATAGGGTATATATTATATGATCAACTGTTTTCGATTTTAAAACTAAAACATGTTTTTTATGTTTGTCATAATTGTCTCATTAATTATACTGTCAAATGATTTTTTAAATAATCTTTAGAACTTTGGCCAAAGCATATCAAGATTTTTTATAGTTATGTTGAACTGAAATATCTTTTTTATTGAAAGAAGGTTTCATTTCGGTGTTTTATGCTTCTTAGCAACGATTTTCGAAGTGTTGGATTTTTTTCTATTGGACTTCAATGTCAGCCTTCTTGCTTGATTCTAATCATCTTGCCACCTCACATAGCTCGCATTGTAATATTTATTGTGAAATTACTAAAATTTAATACTCAGATAATAATATTTCTCTTTTGCGAATATGCGGGTGGTAAATTTTCATTTCACCAAGGGAACTCCAAAACCAACAATTTGAGATAGCAATGCAGTTGTTTATCTTATCTTATGTCAATTCGGAAAAGCTTTGAGATCCTTTATTGACTAGCAAAAAGACGCTTAAACAGAACAGAACAGTGTGACAAACGCAGCATATTGAGCCCACGCTTAGTTGCTCGTGTAGTTACGTGGAGTCCAAAACTACTTTGGGCTTGTAGGCCCAACAACAGAGCCCCGTGTCATGTATACAGTATACTCATCCAGGAATGATAACGACAGATTTACCATCACGCGTTGTCGCTGATGATAAATGGTTTTCATACTTAGTATTTCAACCATTTATAGGTCTTAATTTCTTGATTTTATGTGCTTTTTCTAATGTTTAACTGTTAATTTAGGCTAGAAGCTAGGTACTCGCCATGGTTGCTTCATTTTGTATAGGATCTACGCGATGTGGCTACTCGACTCGACATTTTGAGCGATTTTCAGACTGGACCTGCGACCCAAAGATCTCACCAGCGACCCACAGGGAGGCAGCGGGTAGCAGATGTTGACTGGCGATTTAGGAGACTTCAGCGGGTCGCTAGATGCAGCAGCGGGCCGCTGGAAGATGTTAACCGACAGACAAAAATAGCCAGCCAGATTTGCTATTTTCTCCATAACTGCCTGAGCCAAATTTAGAGTCTCTACTTGCACGACCTCCACCATCAGGGAACCGCCAATGAATGTTATATAAGGATGCGGCGTTGAAGACAGAGGGGTCGGCAATTGAGAGGAAATTTTCTGGGTGAAGGAAGAACGATTCTGCACAGGTCCAGCGGGTCGCCAGAGACATCTGCGGGCCGCTGTCGAGTAGCAGAAGACAGAAAGGAAGGGATCAAGTTGCTATTCTGTTGTAACTTTATTTCTTTCTTATGTTTTCTTTTCTCTTTGATACTTGAATGTTCTGTTTGATGTTTCATCGCGAGTAGATACCTTTTTAGGGGCCATGGCAGTGAACCTTTAGTTTATGAATTGATATTGTTATTTAGTTGATTTCTTAGTTGCATGTTGTGTTTTATTTCCTTTCTTTAATTGCTTATCTGATTGGAATTAATTGATTAGATTAGTTTGTTTGTATCCATCAAGTATAGGCCTTGCTTGATTAGATAGATAGTTAAGTCCAAGCTTCTCTAAGAAATTAATATCAATTGAGTTAACTTGAAGGGTTATAATCGAAAGATTAAACCAAGGCTGATTAACGAGAGTTATAAGTCTTTTCTAACAGCGAAAGCGTAAGAATTCATAGGTTAGAAAGGTATAAACCCGTAGCAACTAGACCACGAAACGAAAGTTGAAGTTTAGTTCTACTTGATAGATTTAAGGTTAGTTGAATTGAATTCCAGAAACAAAAACGAGAGTTTGATCTGCAGCACTTCAACAAAAACCCAACTCTATACACAAAGCAGCATTTAAATCAACTAAGTAATAGTCTCAGCTTAACACCAGCGGGCCGCTGAGTGAACCAGCGAGGTGGTCTATGCCCGCCAAGTAGCCAGCGACCAGCTGATCTGTTAAGCGACCTGAGTCCACTTAAGCGGGCCGCTACGAAAGCCAGCGGGCCGCTAGGACTGGAATAAACTGAAAGAATTAGCATGCCTTAAGCCCCTAGCCTCTAATTAGCCAATTAATCCATCTTTACTGCATTCTGTTTTATTTAATATTTACTTAATTAAGTTGTTAATCTTGATACAAAACTCAACAATCTTGCAACCCTCTAGTTTAGTAGATTAAGTAAAATTGAAACTTAGTTATCTAAAATCCGTCCTTGTGGTTCGACCCCTAAAATACTTAGACGATTATCGTACGCTTGCGATACAAATTTGAGTAGAATAGGGTATAATTCTAAAGCAAGAAAATCACCATCAGCTGAACAGATGGCGCGAGCGTGAGGCTAGCGTAACTAGCAGTGTTGTGTTTGATACAAATATTCAGTTTAATGACAAAATATGTTCACTTTAATAATCACAAGTGTTTAATGACAAAAGTTGAAATTTAAAAAAAAAATTGAAACTTACAATTTGAAAATATTAAATTTGAAATTTCGAAAGTTAAAAATTCAAAATTTCAAATTTTTAAATTTGGAAATTTAAAATTGTAGCAAGTCCATCAACACCTGTCTATTTCTTTTTTATATATACAGAATGTCTAAGTTAGAGAGGTAATACTGATCATGTTGACCGATGCAAGATCGACATGTTAGCTTGTTGACTCACGAGTCAACTTGTCATTGCCGAACGGGCCCTTAGAGAGCTTAGATTTAGTACGGATTCCGGACTAGACAACGAGAATTGATTCGCACACCCTCTATTTATTTTAAACATCTTCAATTTTTTCAAGACAAAATTACCCCCTACATATTTATATTTAAACTAAATAACGTAAAAAGTTATACCATAACCTGTCAACATTGAAAACCACTACATGCAAAAAAAAAAAAAACTGTCAAATCTAAAGAAAAAAGTTTGCGCTTTTTTTTTCATAATTTTCTCAAGGCAAGAGTCCGAAAATTAAAAAATACTATCCATTGAAATTATTTTTTTTATTAGAAAAAAAATAAAACAATCAAAACTGGTTTATTTACATGTTTTCAATAAATAAAATTTATGATTTAATATAGTGAAGAGTTTAAATGATGGGGTTATTATTGTCATTTTAGAGATATAGAGGTGTTCTGACTAAATTAAATGGCGTCCAAATCAATTCCTCTAGACAACGTTTCCCTAATATTACGCTCGTATCTCCTGCTCAAACATCAACCCAAATCTACATGGTCACATAGAAGTATAGAACTATTAGATATATATATAGCAGCCTATACAATCCTATGATTCTAGAGGAAACCAACCCCAACCCATGCCACATTGCCACTCGGTACCAAAAGCATGAGCTAGTGCAATTGTCCTGGAGGCTGGAAATGGTAGAGGGAAGCACATGCCATGCCCCAGTTGTTGAGTTCGGCCTTTTAATTTTGTCAGAGGCATATGCATGAAACGGACACATGCTGTTGGGAAAGTTTAATGCGGATAGGAAACGACGCACAACGGCCTTATTCCCCTTTCAGATTTCAGAATTCTGACTCTGATCAATCCAGTATTAAAGGTTAAACCTACTAGCAACAAACAAGAGACTTCCCACTTCCCTCTTTTCTTTATTGACTCCATCCTCTGTTTAGAATCCCATTCATTCAACGGTTTCTTATGTTGTACTTATTTATTATTTGTAACGTTTCCTGAACTAGACTGCCTTTTTTTTATTTTAGGCATGCGTTTATTTTAATGCATTCTTTTACTAAGTAGTAGGTAAAGACCGTAAAGTAGTGATGTATTTAAAAGTGTACAAAGGAAATATATACTTCTATTAAATAAAACAGATAAAAGTATACATGTCACCGATTATGTGGCACAGAAATAAGAATTACACAAAATCAAATGTGACATATACAATACAATCAATTTGAACACCAAGAATGCACCCATCTAACATAGGTACAGAAATAAGTGTTTTTCATGATAAGATATTGCACATTTGTTTTATATAATTGTAATTTAAACTATAAAAGTATTGGAGGCACTTAAAATTAAGCATCAACGACAACTTCCTTACAAATTACATAAGGCTCATAGAGTCATAGTCATAGATCTAGTACAAGTCAAATGCAATTTAAAGCTCACATGTATAGGGGTGTCAAACGGTACGCCATTTACCGTTATGCCGTCTCGTTTAACCGAAATGGAACGGTAAATGGCACCAGAAATTGTATCGTGTTTTTAAAGGAACGGTATGTGACACAGTTGTTTATACCGTTATCAATAAATGAAGTACTGAAATTGGTTATTTCAATAGAAAATGGTAAGTGGAATGGTTGATGGAACAGAAATTTGTTTCGTTTAATAAACGAAACGGTAAGTGACATGATTGGTTTTGTGCCGTTTTTATGTGGAACGGTAACGGTAAGGGGTGTTTCCGTGGTTTTTGACCACGTTTGACACCCCTACACATGTACATATCACACAATGGCACTACTGATTAGAGTTTAATCGCAATCAATTTTTAGTTTGTTATCTTACACAACAATACCCCCCTATTTTTGGAGGGTCCATATTAGGTCAGCAGGCCTTTTCTAGTTCATCAGAAATGGTGTAAAGTTGTAAACTGTAAATTCAGCTTTTACCATTTGACTCAATTGGTAAGTCATAAGTGCATGCAAATTCTTTTTTTTTTTTTTGGGGCATAGGTTTGAGAAAATATGTATGCTTTATTATATAGGGTGCGTTTGGATCGTTGAAAGAAAGAAGAAGAAGAAGGAAGAAGAAGAAAAAAAATTATAAACAATTTAAACTCTTCACAAAGTTACACACTTCCCAATACTTCTTGAGTAATGCTAGAATCAAACGTATAGGATGTCAAACACGATCCAAACGTCGATTATTAAAATTTCAAACAGCCGATCCAAACCGTTCAATATGATCTCTATATTAAAATATCCTTGAAAATCAAATTTTATATTTTTTCACTTCTTCTCTTCTTCTCTTCTTCCCACACCTATCCAAACGCACCCAGCAGAAATACATCAAAAGCATTAAAAGCAACAAAGCATGCACATGCGCAAAACAGCAAAAGTTTATTAAAAGGTGCATCCCAAAATGTTTAAACCAAATCAAAGCACTATTTGAACTTCACCCAAAATCAAAAGTTGTTAATTTGTCGCAGCCAATTTGCATTTCTGGTAAATCATCTCAGGAATGATTGACCCCAGCCACTAAGCTAAGAGTAGCAAATTTTGCGTACCAGAACAATATTAGTGCATCGCCAATAATTATAACATTGATAAACGAGATTAACAACTGTATATCTCTAAGAAACATGGTTTCTAAAGAAATATAGAGTGATTAATTTGTACCAGATCATAACCACTATAATCACTTACTCTGTATATGTCTACTTCGTCCATCTAACGGCCTTAGTAAAGGCAGTAGGCAGCAACAAAAATTTAAAAAAATCAATAAATAAACCCTAACCAAAAACAGAAAACAAACCAAATAAAAGGTAATTAACAAATAGTTAAACCTCAACTTCCCCATAAAATCCCCATCAATTCATAACTAACACAAGCACCCAATAACCGGCTTAGTCCGGTAATACCCGTTGCCCCTCGGCAAGAACACAAGTTTGACCCACCTTCTGACGCTACCGCGGCGTCGGAGCTTGGACCAGACAAAACGGGGAAACCGTCGGATGCGGGACCAAACAAGGCGACGGGCCCGCACGAAGGACCGGCCTAGACGCTTGGAGAAGGTGCGTGGCACAGGGGAGGGGGCAAAGAATTGGTATGACTTTAGAAAGAGCTGCCGGCGCTCGACTTGGCGCTCCCACTGCGCCATTTGTTCGGCATACCAGAGCATCATCGTGCCGCCTTCTGTTGAAAGTGAACCCATTTGAATGTACAAGTTTCAAGTTTGTGTTTCTTTCCTGAAAACAGGGGATTTGAGGGGAGTTAAATAAAGGTGAAGAGAAAGAGGGAGAGGGAGGAGAATGTGAATTGTTTGATGAGAGAGTTATTTGGTGTGAGAGGAGAAATTATATGAGGAAGATATAGAGAGAGAGAGAGGTGACAAAGTAATTAATAAGAGTGTTTTTCTTTCGCCCCAACAAAGTTATAAATTAGCAATTTGCCCGTTGAAGAGTGCTATTTATCTATTAGTGGTTTTGTGAGTTTTGGGTTTGCCTAATGAGCTATTCTTAAATTAATATAAGGTGCGCAAAATTATTTGAGTTCGTCAATTTGATTTTTAATTTGATAATAATAATTAAAAAAAATGTGACAAATGTTGCAGGATCTATATTATCGTATGAAAATAATAAGTTTGTAGTCTTTTTTATCACTCTTTGCCTCCAGGACGAATTTGCAAAAAAGATCCAAAAAGCTTCGTTTTCAGGGTAGATTAAACTGGTAACGGCTGCACCAATAAGCAGCGTTTTATTCACCTGCTCTTCTAGTCTTCGTTATCGACTGAAGAAAAGCAACTATTTGACCAAATTTCTCTTCAGTTTTAGTACAATCAGAGTTCAGAGCATCCGCTAGTCGTCAAAGAAAAACTGCCAAATGTTTGAATAATACTTGGCTAGATTTGACATTTGTTACTTTAAGCACTTAAAATCTGTAGATTCTTGAGTTTACAATTGGATGCGTTCAGGGTCGATCTTCAAATAGAGAGGGCGAAAAATTATAGTACCTTTTTTTTTTAGTTTTTAAAGTGTGTCAAACATGAATTTTTAAGAATTTTAGAAAAATTAATGTAGAATTTTCTAGTTTATAAGAATCTTTTTAGAATACTTTCAAGTGTGCTTGGTTTCGCCCCTGGATGCGATAGTTGCACTGTTTTATGAATATTTAAAGTGCGTTATTTGTTCTGTGTTCTAGTGGCGAAAATATATTGCAACTGTGAGGTATAGTGACATTTTTTTTTTTGCAAGCTGCCACAACTTCATATTTTATTAATATTAAAAAATTTTAAAATTCAAATGCTGAATCTAACCGTTGATCTTATTTAATATAATGAACAATATTTCTATATAAGTTTTATAAATTTTAGAGTTGGTTTGATACTCGATCAAGTGATCAACAAATAAACAAATCTAGTTAACTATGACTGATTAAGTCTAATACGTTCATTGTTCAATCACTTAATCGAGTACCAAATCAACTCTATTTTTTTATAAAATTTATATGAAATTAAATTGAATAAAATTAACAGCTTGAATTAGACGTTTGAATTTTAAAATTTTTAAATAATGATTAAAAGTGAAGTTGTGGAAACTTGTGGCAATAAAAAATAACGGTACTATAATCTTGCTCATCAATCGTATATCTATTTATCTCTTTTAGTAAAACCCGTTACACCCTCATGGTAATAATTTCAATCACCAAAAAAAAAAAATGTAACTATAGTTTTGCAAGAATGATTATATTGATTTATAAGAAAGCATAACTTAGCACAACAAAAGTATCATAACCAACTTTCGGTAATCCAAATACACTGGAAAGTTACAATACGCTTTGATGAATGCTTATTCTCTAAGCTAGGGCTATCAAGATATTATAACTGATATGATCAGATAAATATTATCCAATAGTAAAATATAAATAGGAACCTGAATACCGAACGGATGGTCAATGACTCTAGCTATCATTTATTCATAAAAAATGGATTCAAATCAGTGTTTTCAAAACCGTACCGGAACCCCTACCGGCCAGATGATAGAAATTCGGTATTTTCTGGTATTTTCTGAAATTTCGGTTTTTCCTCTCACAATACTGAATACCGCCGTTTCAGTCACCATTTTGGTTTCTGGTATTACCAAAAATTTCTGGTATCCAATACGGTTTTCAAAACACCGGTTCAAATTCCGCAATGCACAAGAGAAATAGATTGCAAAAACATCAAATTATACCTTTCTAAATACAAACTTACTAATTAAAAAAATATAAATAAGTTTGAT
Source organism: Rhynchospora pubera (assembly GCA_028095005.1). Lineage (NCBI taxonomy): Eukaryota > Viridiplantae > Streptophyta > Magnoliopsida > Poales > Cyperaceae > Rhynchospora > Rhynchospora pubera. Next base: position 19,344 of record JAMFTS010006846.1, read on the forward strand.
TCGTCTCGAATGCAAATCTAATTCAATTGAGAATTCACAAGTCAGAACTAATTAAACAATGAATCAATTAGATCTAATTTGTATAAAAGAATTATTATTTAAATTCTGTATAAAAATAATTCTTGACCCCCAATTTATCTTAAAAAAATGCATAATAATTTTTTTCTTAAAAAACTTTTCTGTATGATTAATTAATTTTGTATATTTCTTATGATTAGGAAATGATTTCAATTATACAAATTTAATTCAAGAGCACCAAATTCACATTAAATTGTATAAAATCCTCAGAAATATCTTGTTATCACCTCAGCATAGATAATTATTATTTTTTTTTAAAGAAAAGCTTGGCAGCTACACGGGACTTGTTCTCGTCTTCTACGTTTAACCCACTGACTCTCTCTCGCTCCATCTCTCTCCATATAATTATAAAATGATGAATTGCGTAATAATTTGGTGATCATGGTTGTACAGTCGTACTGTTTAAGCTTCATTGATTCGCTAAGAATCCACGCCTATTTCTGACTATTAATTATTATTCAATCCTATTTATTATATTAATAATTCCATTGGTCAAATCTTGGTCAAATAAATGCCTTCCACGTGAACTACAAGTACCTGATATTGATACCATGGCTAACCGAATAAGAAATACCATAGTATTAGTAGGCAAAAAGAGAACCAAGAATAATTAATTAATTTTGTTTAGAGATGACTTTTTACTTTTCTTCTAAGTACTAACTAATACCTTCTTGCATTTTAACCCCTTAGATATCATTATTGATGAGTTGATAGGATTCTTGTTTTTTCTTTCGGCGTTTCCAAATAAATTTTAGCAGTTGTATATTAGTTAATATAATTAGTAATTACTGCTTGACAACGAAGTCCACAACGTATGTGAGGAGTACCAGTCGCACGCTTGCATGTTGCTAACGAATTGTTTAAACAATTTGTTATATTTTTACTGAATATATCCGTAAAAAATATTATTTGCACAATTTACATAAATGCATGACACGTGCATTTGATGCGGTCTCTTGTATTTGCCAAGGAGTGAAATCGACTGATATTTGAAATTCAATTCCTAATTAAATTAGAACTTGATATCGCTTCAAAAAAAAGGAGCACAGCTTTGTGGCATGATAGTTGATAGAGCATTATCTTCAAAATTTAAGCCTATATATTTAATCCGCTTCATGCCAAGTAGCGCATCTTTGTTGCATGATTGAGCAATATCTTCACACAAGTTAAAAAAACGATTTATCACTCGCAAATTAATTTAATTTTAATTGGTTTTTAGTGATCGTGCAAAGGTTATGGATCTACATAAGTTTATGTTTGGCGTGGCATATGCAAGTGATGGAATTTAAAAGTAGATGTTGTGTATGATTTGGTAATTAAGTTCCAACAGTGTAATTACGTTCTTTTAAATCTTTATCCAGGCAGTATTTCACCTATTGGACATATTATGTTATTATACAGTTACATATATACACCTAAATCAACAGGGTCGACATATTCTTAATTACACTTTATTGCGTACAGGAAATTGTTGCAGAGTACGTTACAGGTTTTAAATCGGCTGGAAGAAATTAATTGTGAAATATTATAAATTTGGACATTTTATCTAGCTAAATCGTTACCTTAGAAAAATATGTTGCGACCTCCAGGTATACATGCAAAATTAACATTGCTTTTTATTTATTATTCAAATTCAAGTACATCATTATTACAAATATATCTATTTTGTTGTTAATTACATGTGCATGGTTTATTTCTTCAATTCATTTTGCAAACTTATTCTGGGCATGCATTTATCGTAACAACGATACTTTAGGCCTTAAGCTGAAAGTTCTAAATTGCAAATTTTGGATTAAATCTGAATAAAGTAACAGAAATCATCAGTTTTCAGTTTTCACTTTATATTTTCTTAGCTCGAATGGTATCCTGTTGTCTGCCTTTTTTTTTTTTAATGTATGTCTGCCCAATTTGATTAGATAAGGTTGTTGATGTTAGGTTATGCGGGACCGATAGCGATATAACTGTTATTATTAACTCCATAATTTTGCAGATCGACAGACACTGATAACGATATTAACAGATTATATATATTATAGTACCTTCTCCATCTAATAACTCGTTTCCAACTTCCGAAAAAAAAAAAAATCAGTTTACTAGGGAGTTAAATTTTCTTCTTCATTTGTTAATTGTTATGTCTAGGCTGTTAATTTTATCCAATCGACATCCTCAAAAAAATGTTATCCAATCGACGGGTCAAACGGTAGGGAGAAAAATTCTGACCCGTTTCAGGTAGAAACGGTGACCCGTTTTGTCCATTGGGTGACTTGTTAATTGTTATATGTTGTTTTTAGTTTTAGGCAAATTTTGTTGTGGACTAAATTTGATAACCAAACTTAAATCAAATCGTTTAAAATTTTTCTCCACCATAAAATTATTCTTAAATATTTTAAATATATTGTTAGTGATTTGTTTTTCTATATAAAATTCGATGGGTTTGAAAAAAGTAAACTCTACATGAGAAAATAAATTTGAAGTGATTCATCAGTTAGTATTCTAAATCTACATGCAAAAATATCCGACCTGCATTTGACCCAACCCGATCCATTAATTATCCTGTGATTATATTAGATATAGAC
>JAMFTS010006850.1:0-21993 GCA_028095005.1 Rhynchospora pubera
ACCAGGGAGACTAAAATCACTTAGCTGGAGATCTGGATGGAGCCAGTTATACTCCCTTTGTTCGTTCATCATCTGGTCAAATTGCTCAGAAATGTTCAGTGACCCTGCCCCCTCGGCAGGATGCGGGGAAAGGCGAGCAAGATCTTCAGCTAACTCGGCAACAGGCCCAGCTTCCCCAAAGGTGTTTACCCCCCGCAGACCTCTCCTGCCAGAGCCTTCCTCGTCTTCATCTTCAGCTTCAACCTCTTCCCTAGAAGGACGAGTTATGTGTGCGGGCCAAACAGCGCCAGAGCTCGACCAGGGGTAGCGAGGAGTCAAGAGAGGCTTCGTTACTTCCATACCTAACTCAACCACTCGGTCACCCTCCTCATCTTGACAAACAAGATCACCACTTTCCTCATCCAACGACACCTGCGATAGGGCAACGTCAGGTTCTGGCGCAGGGTCCATAATCCCAAATTCCTCCCCGGGTGAATGGGTAATACTGACGCAGCTGATCACATTTCAGCTTCAAAATGTAATGAAGACCCCCGCAAACGAGGCGGGTAGCTGCAGCTTGGGCACCTGTGGATTGAAGGAACGCCTGAAGAAAGTCATGGGAAGAGCGGACTTCTCCCTTATCAGTACAAACTTCTTTGCCTTTGGAAGTGGCAGGGAGAGACTTCAACCTTCTATCTCGGCTTGCAGCTCAGCAAGACGAACGAGGATTCCTGCAACAGCGAGGAGGTCTGGATAACTTCCGAATGAAGCTGGGCCTTCTCAGACGCCAACCTATCCTTGTCAGATGCAAGCTGATCCTTTTCGGCCTTCACCCGAGACACCTCTTCACCAAGGCCTGCCAATTCTTGGTTCTTTTTCTGAAGCTCGTCCAGCAATTCCTTGGTTTTCAGTTCCGAAGCCTCATTGGCCAGTTTCAACTTTGCCAATTCAGTTATTCGCTCTTTCTCTTGGCGCGCCACCTTCTCGCATGTTTTCTTCCAATCTGATATGGCCCCATCTCGTTGGAGAATAAGCTCCTTGGCTTTCTCCAGTTGTTGGTCGCGTTGATCCAGCGATATTTGCGCGGCAGATAGCTGATTCTGAAGGTCAACATTGACGCGGGAGGCACGGCTCAACGTCTCAGACATCAGATCTTTGTCTGCTTCAACAGTCTGCGCACGAACCAACAGGGTATCCTGGGCGGCAGCAAATTTTCAAACAACACAGTCATTTCAGCCTTGTCTTCGTCAGAAGCGCGGTTTGCAAACGAGAACTGCGACAGATCCACCTTGAAGCCCCAGTCTGATTCTTGCTCTCCCCGAAGCACGCGGAGCTCCTTGTCGATTTTAGCATTCCTTTCAGCCAAAGTAGACAGTGACTTCATCCAAGCACTTCCGAAATTGCGAGAGTGACCATGGACGCTCGCCTGGAGACATCCCAACTCCATCAGTAAAGAATGCATCCGCATGAACTTGTCCTCCATTGATAAGCCAGTAAGCGAATTACTAATTTGTGGACATAAGTCCAAGGACACGCGATGCAGGGAGGCAGCAAGACGAGGCACCTACGCAATTAAACATCTTCGTTATTCTTTTTATATAAAAAAAAGGAGGAGCGGCGAGGATGAGCAAGATAAACAAAGAGTGAAACCTGAATCTTGAAGGATCACGTTTATTCCAGGGAGGCGCAGAGAAACTTTCTCGTCTTCGTGAATCTTTCTGACGCGAGCTGTGCGCCAGGAATCATCTGGAGTAGTTAGGCGACGCTGGGAAGAAGAGGAAGGGTGAGCCGGTGCAGATTTTTCACCAACAGATGTCTTTCCAGATGCTTTTCGAATGCCTGCCTTGGCGCGGCAGGTATCGCCAATTCACCACCAACAGACGATCCGGGGAAGTCTGGGGGAGTCGGCGATGAATGTTTCGAGGAACCTTCGCTCGCTTTCTCTTTTTTGTTTCCTTTGCCGCCGATCCTCCCTCGTCCAACGCCTTTTCCGCTGGAGCCTTCTTAGATGTCTGCGCGGGTTTTGGGATGCTGAGAAGTGCGAGAAGAAGCAGGCTTAGAACCCTTAGAGCCGCCCCCCTTGGCAACCTTAAACATAGCCGAGACCTTGGGGACGGAAGTAGACGCCTTTTTGACAGGAGGAGCTTTTGTAACAGGAAGAGCCTTGGTAGTTGGAGACTCGGTCGGCGGTGGTGATCCTTCCCCTTCCTCTTCAGGAGGAGGGGAATAGTTAAGCTGCTGTAGGGGTAGCTCCTCGTCTGCGACAAAATCAGGCTCGATGCATTCAGCGAAGGTGCGATCATCTGCTACAAAGGGCTTCCCCATCCCAACACAATTGATAGCCCCCCTGGGAGTTTCTACCCAGATGAGTTATTATGGCATATTCGTCCTCGGTAGGCTCTGGGAATTCTACCTTGGTGAACCCAGTAGAGGTCATGTTCCAATCCAAACAGACGCCCATCCCGTCCATCAAGGTCCCTCGACAGAAGGCGAAGTTCTCCTCCCAGTTGCCTATTTTTCTGGGCTTATTGGCGAATAAACGACGCACAGTTCTGATGGTACAGAATTCGCTATGACGGTAGAATTTGAAGTAATATCCAAATAGCCCCAAAGTGGGGGTAACCTTAGCCTTAAAACCTATGTCTGCAAAGTTCACCGTAAGCAAACGCTCAAAGGAGGTGACGCAACACCAGGCGACAGGAAGAAGTTGGCCTGGAGGAACCTTCACCATATTGAGAAGTGCGCATTGAAACGGCGACAAGTATTCCCCACCATGCAGATTTAGCGAAGAACACCCTTCCCTTTGAAGTTTCAAAAGGGCGGTCTAGTTTACTCGCTCCTTCCACATAAAACTCGCTCTCCTCTGGGTCATCAAAAAACCAAACTCCTTTTGAACTTGATTATTTTCGAATCGATCCAGGGATGCGATTCGAAACCTCTGGACAGGGGGAATTTACTCCTAATTTTCTTAGAATCTGAACTCCTGAAACCTTCTTAGGCATGGTAGAACTAAGCAACAAAGGAGATTTAAACAAAATGGTAGTAAGAAAAAGCGAATAGGCTACGACAAAAAACAAAAGTGATAGAAAGAAAAGCAAGAACAAGAAAAGGTTAGTACCAATATTCGATAGCCGCCGACAGGCAAGGACAGAAGAAGAAGGAGAGTAGAAAAACAAAGATGAAGGGTTCACCGGAGTAAGGGAAAGAATAAGGGAAAGAAGAAAACTCCTGCAGGGGTACAGTGAGTATCTGGGAGTGGAGAGAGAGATGAATGACGGGTTTGAATCTATATAAAAGACACGTCTCTTCGGTTTTCCCGCCTAGAAGAGGGCGAATCTCTTTTTCAAATCCCAATGAGAAGACAAACCGTCGCGACTCGATCCCCCAAAGATGCAATGATGGGAAGGTCTTGTAGGGAAGATCTTGTAAGATCCCCTATATAAGATCTTGTAGCCCCCTCCCTCTTTCTTATATTATTTCGCCAAATAATTCTTCTAGCATTGAATGAGGGCTCGACAATACCAACACTCACTGTGCGACTGCGTCCGGAGGACTCAGATATTCGTTACCTCATCATTGTGCGACTGCGTTGGATGGATTCCGATATCAACAAACACCCTCTGAGGGCTTGCAGATTATGAGGACTTCGCAGGTTTCGTCGTCTTATTCCTTTCAAAGAATTTAGATGACGAGCCAACGTCGCTCAAACATCGCCCGATGCCCAATGAAGTCACCTAATAAGTTGCCATAAAAAACTTCTGATAAAATGCAAACATTTACCAGAAGCTTGAGGGCTAATGATATGGTCAGATTCGGATACGGGCTCAGTAATTACGAAAAGCCTTGTATAAAGCCTTTTTAGAGAGAGGAGCCCACGAGCCGTTGTGATGAGAGTGGGCCCGAGGCCGTTGCGCTCAGAGTGGGGGTCAGGAACCGTTAAAGGGAGCTCTCACCGGTGGGTCCCCAGGAGAAAACGGTTTCTGAGCACAGATGTCCCTTCCGTAACGATCACGAGATATTATGTGGCCTTTGGGCGATAGTTGTTCAAAGAGTCTCGACTCAACCTCGCACTCAGCCTCGCCCGAATGGACGCTGGTCATAGGCGAGAAAAGAACATGTTGGGGTTGAGGGAGGTTACAGCGACCTTCATGTCGCAGTTGAATAAGGAAGATGAGAACACGAGAAGGCCACAAAAGATCCGATGCGATGGGGGACCACCAGATGACTATAAAATAGGAACCCCTCTCTATAGGAAAGGGGGGTTAGACATTCTGTAAACTAAGAAATATCATGTACTAAGCTGATTAAAAGAAAGATAAATTTCCTATTTCCTATTCTTTCTTTATCTAAACTCCTTGTTGAGATCTATGAGCTAGATTGTAGGTTATCAAATGGTTATTTACAATCTTGATTATTAAGCATGATTCTCAAGAAGAATTTTCATTGATTGGTGAAGAACATCATCAGAAATTCGACAAGGGCCCAAAGTAAATTTTACATCAGTTTTTTTATTTTTTTGCATCAATTAATTTTCTGATAAGTTGTATCATCGGCACCTTGCTGAAAAGTCAGTTACGCTTCTCTTTTGTGAGTTTTTTCCTCTCTTCGTTTAATGTTGTATTATCTTAAAATATATTGGACTTGAATTGTTTTCAAAGGGCTTGGTGAGAACTGAGAAGCACAATTGTACTGGTAAGTTACTCCCAGTACTTTACGAACTTATATCGTTCAAATAAGAAACATTAGTTACGTGCAAACACAAAAAGGGCATATGCCTTTGTTAAATAAACTATACAAAGAAAAAAAATACACTTAACAGAGTGCTCAGGGGCCCAAGAGGGCCTGGCCCACCCTCATTTTTAGAAATTCAATTACAATCTTTAAATATACTGCTCCTGGCCCACTCTGATTTTTAGAACGTATGTTGTTAACTTTCAAATAATATGTTTAGCAAATGAAATTTTATGATTTCGGTTCTTCCATGTATCCAATATTCTTTGTTTCCCTCCATCGTTAGTCTTCCTCTTTGTCGTTAGTGAAGATTAAAAACTTGAATTCAAAACAGAAAATCCTATTTAAGCATGATCGATGGACCGAGCAACTCGATGTTTGACCTCGGCCTCCCTTATCTTCAAATCCTGACTTCGCCCCTGAGAGTGCTTGAAGCAGTCATGCAGAGACAAGAGGAGAGGAAAATGTGGGAAGGTGGAATAGGTCAGATCAGGAGTAGATTAGAGGGGTTTATATCTAATTTTAAAGATTAGAGGGATTTATATATGAATAGAGAAGATTAGAGGGGTTTATATCCGATTTTCCCCTTTAATTTAATATATTTATAAAAAATTTAATTGATTTTTAATTTTACTCTCTACTTAGGAAAATTTATCTTTAATTATTAAATTGAAAAAAGTATTTTTCATTATTTGAAATTTTAATTGATATTGAGTGATTTATAAATAATTCGGTAACCTGTTCTAATCCAAGTCCAACTGATGCATTTTCTATACGAAATTATTCATTATTTCTTACCAAATTTAATGGTCATTTACAAAATGTGATGTTGCTCGGACCAAATTTAATTGTGCCCAAAAACATGACTCCAAAAACATTATTCTGAAGGTTTTTTTTTTACTCTTAAACGCAAATTTGGATTTATCTATTCTATTATAGTATGTTTAATCAATAATTACAAAAAAAGTTCAATAATTAAAAAATTGAAAATATTATATATATAATCTTCTACACATTGAAATTTGGGACAACAATTTTGTTTGATAAAAAAAATCATCATTAAAATAATACAATAAAAGCGGAATACTAATATATCTCTTTATTCCTTATAAACACATAGATTCAAGAGATATTTCACGCTATATCTAGTGTGTATCCACCTGTTTGTGATATTCTATCGATTTGATCTATGGTTGAATATTAATCGTTAGACAAAGCAATAATATATTTTGATTTTTCGTCTAATAAGAAAATAAATTAAATAACACATCCATGTGTATCGCTAATAAATTGTGTAATATATTTTTATTGTTTAATATTATTGTATTTCTTAATTTGTCCATGTACAAAGAGCATTTTTGTTGATAGAAAATAAAAGCAGGATAATAGTTAGGACTGAGCAAAAAAACTCGGCCCTCATGAGCTTGCTCGAACTCGAATCGGATAATACTCGATAGTAACTCGAGCTGTTTCAGCTCGAGCTGGAATAACTCGAGCTACACCGGTTCGGAAGGTCCATGAGCTGAGTTCGAGTTGCCTTCAGCTCGCTCAGTCCAACTCGTGAGACTTAGCCCAATTCGTTTGTTTAGTCTGTAACCCAGTCCAGTTTTTAATCAATATTCTATAACTCTAAGTTCTTTTCATTTTTAGGGAAAATAGCCGTATCTTTCTCCTGATCTCTTCGTGTGCCTTCTATGTGCATTTTAAACATTGTTTAATATTTACATTGTTTGCTTTTTAATTTAGTCTATTACGAAATCTCAAAGTTTGATATTTAATAACGAACTACTTTCCAAGCTATGAGCCAACTCGAGTTCTAATGAGTTGAGTTTGAGCTGCTAAAAAAATCGAAATTGCCTTGTGTGCTGAGGTGAGCCAACTCGACTTGAGATGAGCTTGAGTTTGAGTTAGCATCAGCTCGCTCAGGCTCAGCTCATCTACGCCCCTAATAATAGTATTGAATGAATCATAGACGAAAAAAAAGTATTCGGGGGCGTTTGAATCGTTTAGAAATTTTGAAAATTTCTTATTTCTAAGTATAAATTTATTGGAAAGTGTGTAATTTTGTGAAAAATTTAGATTGTTTATAACAAATTTATGCTTAGAATTTGAAATTCCCTAAATTTCAAATGCCATCCAAACAGGCCCTTCACCAGGAAAGAAACGATTCTTGGAAATGAAAAAGCCAAGCCACCGCCCAAACGCGCAGAACCCATTTCCCATTGGCATCGCCGCGGCAAACGGTAACACGAGGTGCCGACTTGATTTATTAGATTACTTCTGGCGCACACAAAACAAACATAATATAGCGGATCACATACTGTTCATAAAACTAGAGTTCCAAACTTCAATTTCTCAAACAACGACCCGCAACATAGAAAAATCCTCATCAACGACGTACAAGAACCGGAAACAAGCATCACTGTCCAACGTATCTATCCATTATCTCCATTCCTATTTATATCTCGCCTCTCTCACTCTCTCCTTTCTCTGCCTTTCTCCTCCCATAAAAAAATATCTCCTTTTCAAATCCGATCAAAAAATCAGAAAGAAAAGAGAAGCGAAACAATGGCGAGTTTCATAGACAAAGCGAAGGAGTTCGTGGCGGACAAGATCGCGCACGTGCCGAAGCCAGAGGCGAGCGTGACAGGGGTGTCGTTCAAAGGCGTGACTCGCGAGTGCCTCACGCTCCACAGCGAGGTCGATGTCAACAATCCCTATTCCCATCGCCTCCCAATTTGCGAGGTCACCTATTCCCTCAAGAGCGGTGAAAAGTAATTCCTTAACCTTGTAGATTTTTTTTTTTTTTTTTTTAAGACGAGATCTGCATGGAAATCAAATAATGGTGTTCGCCTTATGTTGGTTTGTTTGGTTGATACGGGACCGGGAAGTGGCACTGGGGATAGAAGAACGTGTTTGGATTTGGATTTAGTCGAAGGAAAGTTAAATTGCAACTTGCAAGGAAATGGAAGTCAACGGATTGGTCAACTTCAGAATTACATTTTTAATTGACATTAATACAATATGGGTTCAAAGCTAGTTTGTTGTCTGTTTGCTGTCTAGATTGCTTCACCCAAAAAAAAAAAAGGAGAATATAAAAAGCTATGGTAAAACAGAACCACATCCTCTGTGGCCGCTACCGATGGATGATGAGTGCCCCGTGATTAATATAATTCTTTGAGATATGCACGACATGTAAAATCTATCCGTCGAGATTAGATTGGACGGATAGAGACTACTCCGCTGCGTCCAGAAGAAAATTGGACAGTCCTTATAGGAAAAATCAAGAATATTAAATGTATTTGTTCTTCTCCAGCTCATTGGTTACCTTTTAGGTCTTGATCTTCTCCAGCCATAGGGCTATGCATATGAAAATCTAGCTAATAAAAAACCATGGTCATATAAGAATGTTTGATTCAAAATATGGTTGATAGTGCATTTTACTATGTAGTTTTGTTAAATTTGTAGAAACTACTTACAGAAATTAACAAAGAGAACTTCAATTATTCTTAAAAAAATAGTAAATCGTAGATTGTAAATCAGTTCTTGCTTTTTGTAGTTAAAACAACTTTTTGGGAAATATTAATTATTGTCAGTAGCATCGCGAGCCTTGTATTCTCAGAAGTGCACAGAACGGTTCAATACATTTAAGATTTGGATTTTATGAAAGTTACAGAAGCAATGGGTTCTGAGGCCATAGTAGATCAAGCTAAACAAGGCTGAAGCCAATGCATATACGTGAATATAATTTCCTTTTGTATCTTTTTTTGGAGAATTGGTTAGCATCTTAATCTTTAACCTTGCCTTGTATAATCTAGAAGATAATTGCTTTTCTTGATGTTTAAAAAGTAAGAAGAATCAAAATCTTATCTTCTTCTTTTTTTTTTAATAAAGCGAAAAAAAGAGAATATGGTTCTGGGGAAAAGCAGCACGTGAAATCATTGTCAAAACAAAAAATGTACCAACTGGGCAAACAAAGAATCTACAATTCTCTCCAGATGTTAAACATATGCTCTGTATATGGTTGAGTTCTTCTGTTAGGAAAAATCTATATAATTCAGTCTCATGATCTTTCATTTAAATTCATTTTAGCACCAAGCACAGAAATTTATATCTTTTGCATATGGGGTTAAGGAATTTCTTCCTGAAAATTAACTAGAACATTATCCAACACATCATAACTCTTAACTCTTACTTTGTGATTGAAATTAAAAGGGTAATTGCTTCTGGAACAATGCCCGATCCAGGGTGGATAGCAGCAAGCGGCCTGACGAAATTGGAGCTGCCAATGAAAGTGCCGTATGACTTCTTGATTTCAATAGTGAAAGACGTCGGCAGGGATTGGGACATCGATTACTTGCTTGAAGTTGGTCTGACAATTGACCTCCCTGTTGTGGGCCAATTCACCATTCCGCTTTCGACCAAGGGCGAGTTCAAGCTCCCCACCCTTGCAGACTTCTTCAAATGAGGATACTCTTTTTCTTTGAAATTTGGTAACTTTTAAATAAATAGATTACAGCGCGTTCGTGTTTTCTTTCTTTTGGTTAAACTGAGGTTGCTTGGAGGCAGTTTCATTTATATATATCAGATGAAACGAATGCCATGTACTATTGTACTTAATTATGTGCTTTTGTGGTTACAATGTTGTTTTACTCTTTTGGAACTACAATGCTGTATGAATTTGGTGAATGTTTTTTTTATTTTCCTGGGGGATATGATGTACTGATCACTAGTTCGCATACAAATCAATGGCTGTGTAATATATATATTTTAAAGTTATCCGGTCAATTTATGTTCTTCAAATATGGTAGAGGCCGCGGATGCATCCATATATTGTGTCTATAACATTATTTACGTTGACAAGAGCTGTTAACAATAGCAACCAATACACCTAAATGCAAAGTATACATTGCTATTAGCGCTAAAAAAAGTAAAAACATTCTGACCCTGAAAATGTTTAGACTTTGACATTTTTCGTACTTATTCCAAGGGTCAATTTGAAAACAGTGTTTTCGATCCCTTTGGAAAAACCGTGCGGGAGGTATGCAGAATAAATTTTTTTTTGGTAGAGGTGAGCTAATTCCACGCATGGCCAATTTAAACTAAAATTACTAGGAAAACCGGAAAAGTAATAAATACAGAAACCAAAATTTTGGATTAGATGTAAAAGATCATCGTCAAGGCCTGTGGTGTGGCATTTCCCACGGGCCATGTTTAACGTAGAAAACGGGAAATGAGGAATCATAGTTTAAAGGGCTTAACTAGGAGTACTATTTGATATCACTATGTCGGCCTTCTTATGAAACCATGAATTCTGTCACAGCCTCACAGGCTGTTACCATTCAAAGTAATCCTCGTTATTATTATTACTAGCAGCAGAGCCCACTCATTGTGTGGGCGGACTCTAATATGTGATGCATGAAGTTGAATGAAAACTGAGTACCTTACTATTAATTAATAATAATGAAAAAGCAACTAACAAAAGTATATTTCATGAGCCAATGCACATATTAAAAGCCAAACGTAATGGGAGAATTAAAAAAGGAAAACTGAAACTGAAAGAAGTCGCCTCTTCATATGTGTTGGTCATGTACACAATAATGATAGCAGCCTGTATGCAACACTAACACGATCATAAAAGCAATACCAGTACACCATGTGTTTTGGAGTTGCAAATTCCAATACAATTTGCATCAAATTATCCATGCTTTTCAATTTTACTACACGGCCATTTGGATATTCCTAGCTCGCGGCAACGAAACTTCAAAATCGCTTTGGATGCCTTCTGCTCTTTTGCTGCATCTTATATGCTTATTTCAACATAGAAAATAGAAAAAGTTGAATATAATCTTACCCCCTCCTTGATGAGATACGTTCTAATACATATACCATTTCCAAATATGCCTTTTCTCGAATTCTTCAGCACTTACACAAATCCACGCCTCAAACCCCCTTCCTCCCACCTTGCCAAAAAAAAAAGAAAGAAAAAATGCAAAACCCAAGTGGAACCACTCGACAGAGAGAAACATATATAGTTCCTCAAGTCAGCTGCACATGGTATCGATGCCAAAGTGAACACCTTTGGTTACAAATGTGTATCTTATGAATGAAACAGCATGATTAAGAAATGCTCAAGGCCAGAAAAAAGATGTACCTTCCTAAGTAAAACCACCGATCAGCGTTGGAATATTCAACTGATTGGCTGCCACAGTAAACCATACATTGTTGCATCAACTGGTGCACGTTCTGGATTTTGGCAAAATATAGCTCATGGTTTGAAACGCATGCTGAATGCATGCTTTGTTTCATAAGAAAAACAATTTAACATAGAATTTAACCTGAATACTTGTACTGCAGCAACAGTCCTTTCTTCTTTGAACTTTCCTGAAAACAACAAACAAAATATATTAAACTAAATTTCTTGATTGCTTATTTCTTAATTAAATTAAATTAGCTCAAACTTGATTATTGCAACTTGTTTCGAACAATTCATACAATGCAAACGTGAGTCAGATCCATAGATAAAACCTAACGTCAAATTATCTGTACCAGCACCTTTACTTATAGTATAATAACCAAAACCAGTACTTTTACCTAATGTCACTATTTAATCCCATCTTTACCAGTGCCTTTACCTATTGTAACAAGACATATTTAAGTATCACCTCTCCCTCCCTTCTGTCATTCCACTTAGTTGAGTTGCCTGACGACAAATCCAATGACCTTTTTTTATTGTAACTCTTAAAAGGGATATAGAAGGGGGAAAAAAAGACTAACCTCTTGATTTGACAGGATGCAAGCAATGCCCTTAGTTAGCAAGAAGAGTGTCAATTCCTAACCTGAAATTAAAAAAAAAAATTCAAGTCCCAAAGTAATTCAAGATGTAGATTTGTCTGTCTAAAAACCAATTAAACATATCAACCTTCTGATGCCTCTAACTATATCAAGCCTTTTCTCCTAAATACAAATTGGATTGAGTTAAAAAAAAGGAGCTAAAATGTCCTTCCATTTACAATAAAATGATAAATTGGTAGGACCAATTAACAATTACCAATTCCATGTATATAACAACTATTGATCAATTGCTTTGGCATAGAGGATATAAGAAAGTTCAGGTTAATATTTTGGTTGATCTTGTTTTTTATTAGCACAGTCCATATCCCAGACCCCTATGGTAAGTGTTATTGAAAAAGACATAAAATGCATTGGTCTTAAAACCAGTCATCGGATCATATCTTTGCAAATAGCCAAATACTTAATGTTGTTATCTCCAAAATTAAAAAGAAAGATATCACTCACCATTACATCACATAAGAATTTAGGAAATCCATCCCCACCGACGATAGTTCCCAAGGTGCAGGGCCCTGCCATTCAGTACTTAACACCAAATTCTCCTTTTTATTTCCATTTATGCTTTTTCTTTGCTTTACTTTTTTCTTTGAATTCTTTGGAACTTTGTCAGATTCTTTTAGGACAATTTATCACCAAAATCTGTGAGGATGCTTTGCATCATCCTACAATGATCATCATCTCCTATTGGGGGGGCATATTGCACTATATCTATATCATTTTACTAAAGAATAGCTTAAAAATTAAGGTAAATAATACATCGGGGGGGGGGGGGATATGGCCATTGTAGCCACCCTATTGGCTCCGCCCCTGGCACTCTGCCTTTACCTGAAACAAAAAGGCCCAGAAAAGTTAAAACAATATAATTTTTTACTCTTTTATTTATTTAACATGATAATTTCTTATTGTACCATTAATCTAAGTAAACTTTTCACTAATGATTGGCCTCTATTGAATCCAGAAAAATGAGCACGGCTTAACTAAAATCATATAGGAAAGCCTTGCAACCACAAATATTAGATACAGTACCCCTGAGTACACAGGCACTCGTCTGTCAAAATTTTCGATTGGACTCAAATTTTTTTACTATCTTTATAGCTCTATTCCAGTGTAGGAGAAATCATCCAATTATTTTATAAAGTTTTAAGTACCAAAAGATCTGACACTTTACTGTTAGAGGAATGAAAATGATATCAATGATTATCATGCTTAATCAAGAAAATACAAAATTATCGGAAATCAAGCAAAATTAGAGAGTACAACAGAAGAATGAACAATCCAAAACCAATTAAATCCAATTAAAGAGGCAAGGTAATAGAGGAGGTCATATTGTACCTCAACGGCACCAGCCACAATCAGTTTGAAGAAGAGGCAGAAGTGAAGGGAAAAAGGCAGGAGAGACACCAAGGACAATGACCCACTCCCACCGATTGTCTTTCGGCAGGAGCGACACTAAGGACAATGACCCACTTCCACTGACAAGGACATCAACGTCATTAATATTCGAATTAAAAAAAAAATAGATGGAGATGGAAGAACCTGGCCATATTGAAAATCCATGGCTCATGCGTCCCTTTGATCTTGCAGTACCGAAAGGACATTTCCTGCTTTGTCCTGAAGAGTATAAAACCTAAAACATTATTGCATAATTAAAGAATTCGGTACAGTTTTGTTTCGTACAATAACTGAGGATGCTTTTGTTTTGGTGATTTCCTAAAAAAATTAAAGATTGTAAAAAGCAAAATAAAAAAACAATGGGAGGATCTAGCCGAGCGAACAGAACTAAGGATCTTCTCTCCGATGCACGATAGATTCATGCCTTCGCCTTAGATCAGAGAAACAATGGAAGGAACAACAACAGTGGTCCGGATGTATCAAAGTCGCCACCACCGTTGAGGAAAGAATGTATACCTAGCACGTCTCTCCGCATATCTCAGTCGGCGAAGGGACCAAGCGAGTAAAAATCCTTGATGAAGGGACTGATGAGACGTGTGGCGAGGTGTTGCGTCGCTGCCGCTCCTGGCCGACGAAGCTAGCGAAAATTTGACGAGCGGCGCTTGTTCTCTTTACAAACCCTAGCGAAGGAGATTGTGAGTTCGTGACGCCTAATGGTGCTGATTAGAGCATATCTTATACTGTTGATTGTCTTTCCATTTCGGATGATTGCAGGACAAAGAAAAAAAAAAACGCGCAGAAGACGGAATCGAACAGTCGGGCGGAATTGAGGTCGGGCCATGGTCTGAGAGGAATTGAGCGAGAGGGAGAGGAATTGAGGTCGGGCCATGGTCTGAGAGGAGGGCGAAGGGTTTGAGTTGGGGTTTCGAGCCAGAGAGGAGAGGTGAGACACACGGGGAGGTGGAGGAGAGGGGTGATCGGAGGTGGGGGTCTGTTGTGGGGTCGAAAGAGGGAGAAGGATGGAGAGGTTGGGTCTGTGCTGCCGAGAGAGAAGGGATGAGGGAGACAATCGGCTGGGGAAGAGAGGGAGGGAGAGGGGTTCTAGGTTATGTGCAGTTGGGTGCGCACGGGAGAAAGAAGAAAAGGGGAAGAGAGGGATAAAGCGGAAGAGAGTTAATGAAACGCAATTAAAAATTATCGGACGCGAGAATCGAACATTCGCTCTATGCTAATAAAACCAACGCAATCTCGCTAGTAGCGAAAGTTAACAGCTCTACACCAAAGGTTTAAACTTTTTATCTCGTAATTAAATCCAAACCACTGATTTAATCAAATCACAAAAATAAAAGGTCCATATTGCATTGGGTAAACAATTGTTTCCTCCTTTAGGTTCAAATTTTGGATAGACCTTTGGACTGGTGCTTTTATAAGTAGTAAAGATTTTTTGTTAAGTACACTAGAGGGAGTTTAAATTTTGGTACTTCAGGGAAGTGATAGATTGACGAATTATTAGAAGTTGATTTAATTATTCCTGACACATTACTACATCTCCCTCTCCTATCTGTCAGTTATTATACTCTCTCTCTCACGCCATAATATGCCATCACTGTACACTTTCGGCTTTAAATTTTAAGAAAACAGATAACATGAGTCAAAATAGTAGTTTCATTCTATTAAACCATATAAAGACGAAAAACAAGTCCAATTAAACTAAAAAAGGATGACAGGCCATACATTACACAAGAGAGCGCACAAATATTAAGGCGTTATAAACTTAACATGTAGTTAATACTCCCATTTTTTCAACTCCATGCCATCAGGAGGGGTTCCTTCCACCTTCTTTGAACCCACATCTTTCCAACTTGTCGAAAGCACAGTTCCATTCGATTCAACCTGCAAATCCAGAGGAAAAGGTAACTATTAATTTATGGCACATAAATTAATAATGTGAGCATTATCAGACTGTCATTTATCAGGATTGTGATTTCAATTTATTATTATACCAACTGTTGAGGTTGGATAACAGTAAGGATTCAGTCCGTAAAGTATTAATTGACGGTGGCAGTGCCACACTGTCAATTACTACTATTGTAATTTGCATACTTTTTATTATACCCAAACCATTGAGTTGGATAGCAGCAAGTATTGAGTTTATACGGAACAACTGCATGCCATAAGTAGTAAATAATGGGATTATTGTTTTTTTTGCTGCCTTCCCTTACTCCTTAATTGTAAACAGTACCCCTCCAACGAGAGAGTGAAGAAAGAGAGAGAGACTTACAAACGATTTCATCATTGCACGCCTCATGTCTTCATCACCATCACCGTATATGTCCCGGAAAAGTTTGTTCAATGCAGCATCACCGTCTAATTTTTCATCTTTCTCCTAAATTTCAAGTCAGGCAACAAGGATAAATAGAATGCTAGGTTCCCAGAGAGATTAGTCATTTACTCTAACAAAAGTAAAACAAACCTAAAACAAACCGACCTCTTTCTTAACTTGGCTTTCAAGTTTATCCCAATCAACTTTTGCTTTAGATGATGGATAAGAAGGTTTATATGGCTTCATGGCTATAAGTTAGACATACGAGAAGAAAATCAGTATCCCGCTAAAGAATTCATATTTAGCTTTAATAAATGAGAGTAAACTTACCTTGAGTTATGTTTTGAGGTAGAGGTTTTGTTGAGCTATATTCCAATGATGGCCATCCAATGGACTCGGCCTTTGCCAGTCGCACTTCTATTTTTGTGCTTAACACTTGAAACTTGCACTTCTCTGGTATTATCTATTTAAAAAAAGTAACAGATAATTATTACTACAAGCTGTATTCAAGTTTAAAACATATATGATTAGAAAGAAGGAAAGAACCTCAACAGCCCATACCTTAGCAAACAAACGAGGTTGAAAATAGTAACTTTCTTCCCCAGGAATGTCAATTGAAACACTCAACTGATATAAAAATTTTTAAAAGAACGGTCAATCAAAATCAATACAAGCTAATGGTAAAGAGGAGGATGCATATGACTCTATTTTTGGCCCCTCCATCAAGCTTCTTTTTTCTATTTTTTCTAAAACAAAAAAAAAGGAACAAGAAATTTTAATAACAAAATAAATGCACCAGATGGAATCTATATTATCATATCTATGAGCACACAAAATTTACAGCCTTACTTTATTTTGATGTGATAAAGAGCTTGACAAATTAATATCCAAATATAGTTCACGTTGTTGAATTTTCAAAAACTCCTGATGCCATTAGAATTATATCAAAATGTTATTTCTTTATGTGTGCATAGAGAAATATCCTATTTATTGGTTTATTTTGGTAGTGAGTTTTAAATTTTGAGTTAATAAAGTTTAAAAATGGAGGCATAGTGGAGGCATCAAAAAGACACTTGAACCCTCTTCTAACAGTAAATGCTCATCTGGAAGAAAACAGCAGAGAGAGGGTTATACAATTTGTTCACCAAAATCAACTCTGACATATTCGGCGGGAACACCTTTGGCGAATATGGTTACAACGACCTCAGTTGGAGTATTGTAAAAGTCATACCTATATAATAGAACAGAAAATATGAACAAATTGTTAAAGGATGCATCGAAATGTAATAATGCGCACAGGTACAATAACATTCTTAGCTATACTTACCTGTATTTTGGTTTAGGAGGCTCAACTATTGGTTCACGCTCTAGGTTCCCAGTGACTGAAATGCCATATGAGTTAACACTTGTATTTTTTTGCTTATGATTTTCTTCCTCTAAAGAAAAATAAATGACACAAACACATCTATTTAGTCAAAATCTGACTTTCAAAATGCAGCAGTATTATAGAACAGAAAATCAAAATATTCATGTACAATCCTACAACTGTAAATGATCTCATAAATGCTAATATTAGCAAAAACCTTACCGCTTCATTCACTATTAAAACAACATGTGAAATCCACATCATGCCTACTATGAAGAGAGAGAGAGAGAGAACGAGGGTTCTAAAACAATTTGAACTACATACAAAATGGTAGGGGTATTTCGGACATTTTGCTTTTCCATGTGGGTGTAAATGAAGTATCCGGTCTTACAATAAAATTTGCTTTATCAATTGTTAAATCCAGATTCAAACAAACTAATTTTCATCTAGTAATTGCAGATCCAAATTTAAATTATCAATTGAAAAATATGGAGCCAGGAATCATGAGAAAATACCAGTAATATTTTCGTCACATTCCTTGATCAAACGTGTGAATCTGGAATCACCAGGTGCCAAAGACAAGCCCATTTCCAGAGCTGATTTTGCAGTTTGATACTCTCCAAGTTTCATACAAGCAGTTCTGACATATAAGCATACACGATAAGACAGTTTGATTTTTCAATGTTCCATATTATTACTACATGAAAAAAGAATTAAAGAAATTAAATGAGTGAAGATCGTCACCCTTTGCGCAAGTAAGCTTTAGACATCGAAGGGTCTAGTTCAATTGCTTTGTCAGCATCAGCCACGGCATCTACAAAACACATCATCTTAAAATTACATTGTCACCCTACACGATCAACAATTATTCTCCTAGATATTGTGCTACCAAGTGTGATTTCTGTTGTTTCTATCAACTAAAAAAGAACAAAACTTGTAGAGTGAATGAACAATCAGGAAATCCACACCATACCACAATAACCATACTTCAGTACACACTGGTATCACCAGTTCATACAAAGAGAGCAAAAAAAAAAAAAAGGCAATGTACCAGTAAAATTTCGGAGCTTAATATTAGTCTGAGCGCGTTCTACAAAGAGCGCAGCGCTGGTGGAATCCAGTTCAATAGCTTGCGAGTAAAGATCAAGCGCAAGGTCGAAGTTGTCATCGACAAAAGCTTCTCTGGCTCTTCTCTCGAGATCTGACTCCATTGGTAACGGTACACTGTGATAGATCCAGAGAAGAGAAAGGAAACAATAAATAGGCGGAGAAAAGGGGAATAAAAAAAGAAAGAGAGACCTTGGAACTTGGAAGAAAGGAATAAGTGGATTTATTGGATATAGAAGCAAATCACAAATGCAATTGGGAGGGAAGATGAGAGTATTGAACACTATTGACTTGACTTTGTGCCGCTTCCAGAAACTTCCACAAATGGTTATAAAACGGTCTTTTGGCGCCTTAAATCTTGCGGTCGATTATACAGGGGTTTATAAACCGCTTCATGAATTTCTATAGAAATAAGGGCATAGAAGAATGGGAAACGAAACTTTAAAAAAAGAAAGATGCTGAAGTATATTTATGGGCTGGGCCCATTCTTGGTCCAGTGTATAAATAATTTTGGCCCAAAATAAGAAAACACATCGTCTTTCCGTTGGCCCAATCATTTGATGCGCTTGTCAGTTATCACCAGTGGAATCGAACTCAATTGTTGTACTTGCGTTGATTTCTTTCAGGAGAGAATCAACGGAGACCATGTAGAGGGATTTAATTTAAGCATTTCTTCGATCGGATTCAATTTCGCCAAGGGAGAGAACGTTTTGCTTTCGGTCGCACTTTGAACGCTTCATTGGTTGTTCTTCGAGTTTAAACAGGTACTCTTTCATTGTTTATAAATTTGGTTTCTTTCTTTCACAAATTTCATAGCTTTACTTCACCCCACAACCAAAAACCCAAAGTGCATTATGCAAAACTTATCTAATCTTGTTGGGGTAAATAAATGTTTGTGCGGCAAAGCAAGGGTCTGGATGTGGTCACCTAGTTAAGTATGAATTGGCTGAGAACTGGGAAGCTTGAACCAGCAAAGCAGTGAACTAGCAGTCTAGCATGTGCTCTCTATTCTATTGATCTTCCAAATAAATCAAACAATTTGTGGGAAATTGGTCGGTGTTCTAGCCCACACTACTCCAAGCCGCGGTTGGCACTTCATGAAAGATGGCCATTGAAACATGTATGCTCTAGGTCAGATACCATGCAACTTTGAAAATCCAAATTAAAACTTCTTTCATAAAGGCAAAAAATTGGGACTTTTGAGTATGGATTCAAGCCAGTCATGATAATTTACTTGCACTAAAGTAATCATCTAATTTGGCTAAAATAGAAAAACTAATTAAAGGGGAGTTGTTTAGTGTTAAAAGATGTAGAAAACATATTTGCCTGCATGCTAGTACATGGCAGATTAGCTTTGATTTGGACCTTGTGATATTGGACCAAGGATGAATAGTCATAATCAAAATAGAATTTAGGCTTTGAAAGGTAAATTTTGTGGGTAACACATAAGTCCAACAAAAATAGCCTTCAAATCCAAAATGTTGAAGGTCCAAAAAACTGAATTTAAGTTAACAAGCCTTTTTAATTTTCAACCTTAGTTATGGAGGTGCAAACAGTTTCAGAGTGCTGCTGTTCATTGAGGAATCAGGAACCTTTTTCATATATAGGGGCCGTTTGGATCGCTTAGGAATAAGAGGAATAGTCTCTTTCTAGACGGAAATTTATTCCTAACCATTCAAACTCTTCACAAAGTTACACACTTCCCAATGTTTTCCGCCTAGGAATAGGTTATTCCTCTTATTCCTAAACGATCCAAACGGCCCCCATAAGGATATATGATTCAATTGTTTGGATATTATGGGAACAGACTCAAGCAAGCAAGCATGTACATATAAGTTGCATCGGGTACACTTTCTTAAATTTAATATAATTTGATTTAGTTTGTGTGTATTGTATTAAAGATGGGTGTAAACTGTGTCAGGTGAGGGTTGGCTCATGATGACCAAAGTAATTTTCTAAATCAAAGCTACAAATTAAGCCAACTAATATTGTAATTATCAAATCTCTGTTAAGTAATGTGAAACATGAAACCAGTAAAATGATGAAATGGTGACTGTCTCAAGAGAGCACAGATCAGATATTCTTTAAATTATTTGTGAATATTGTAAGCTGACCAATATTGACCAGATTGGATATTCCTCAAGTTGGTTGGGTCAGGCATCAACCGGTCGGTTGGGCTGGGTAGACAATATTTCAATTATGTTGTAAACATGCCAAATTAGATTAAACCTACAATGAATCGAAAAGTTTAAAGCCGTATCTGATACATTGGGTAAACAGGTCTATTTAACTCGACCCCCTTTACATATAAGTTTGTATTAAATATATTTTTTATCAATATATACACAAAGAAATAATGTAGAACAATTGGTTACTATGTTGCTTCTTATGGTAAATTGATCAAGATCGAATCCACATGTAGCTTTGTTTTTAAAAGAAATAAATGCATGATACTCCATATTTAAGGCCGAAAAATAATGAAAAAATGGACACGTCTACCCACAATTGATATTCATGTGGTTTTTAACATAATAGTTAATGACTATTAATTTTTTGTACAAAAAGATGAATGAATTAAATTCTTCTAAAAACAAGATAAGCTTGAACTCCAATACTTCGACCACTGGTTTTTCAGTCTCTGCTTTTTTTTTTTTAATAAACCATGGTTGTAATTTAGGTTGCCACTATTTTTCAGTCCTTGTTTTCTATAAATGTTGGCATACTTTAATGCTATAAATTGATCTTGAAACCTAGAAAATTCTTAACCCTAATCCACGCGCCGCCTATTTCTAATCAACCACTGTTTTTCAGTCCTTGTTTTCTGTAAACGGTGGGCTCGGTTTAATGCGATAAATTGATCTCAAAACCAAGAGAATTCCTAACCCTAATCTACTTCTTAACTCTACGGTTATTTTTCATTCCTTGTTTTCTGCATACAGTGGGCACTCTATAATGCTATAAGTTGATCTTGGAACCTAGAGAATTCCAAACCCTAATCCACCGGCCGCCTATTTCTACTCTACCACTGTTTTCCAAATGTTTTATATAAACGTTGGCATGCTTAATGCTATAAATTGATCTCGAAACCTAGAAAATTCTTAACCCTAATTCATGTGCCGCCTATTTCTAATCAACCACTGTTTTTCAGTCCTTGTTTCTATAAACGTTGGGCTCTCTTTAATGCGATAAATTGATCTCAATACCTAGAGAATTCCTAACCCTAATCTTCCCGCCGCCTACTTCTGAACTCTACCACTGTTTTTCATTCCTTGTTTTCCATATACCGTGGGCACTCTATAATGCTATAAGTAGATCTTAGAACCTAGGGAATTCCAAACCCTAATCTACCGGCCGCCTATTTCTACCTTATCACTGTTTTCCAGAATTTTTTTTTTGTAAACAGAGGGCGTGCTTTAGTGCTATAAATTGATCCCAAAACCTAGAGAATTCCTAGCACTAATTTACTCGCCGCCTATTTCCTAACTTTACAATGTTTTACAGTCCTTTTTCTTATTGACATGCTTTAACCCTATAAATTGATATCAAAACCTAGAGAATTCTTAACCCTAATCTACACGGTGCCTATATCTCTCGCACTTCGTTTGGAATATATCCTCCTATTACATCTTGTCCTCCACTTGACAACCTTGATCGGAAATGCATGCATTTGCAATCCATCAACCATGAATTGAAATACAAATTCTTTGCAGGAACAACTACGGTGGCCTAGACGCCTAGTCAAGGTATTGCAGCCACAAGTTGTGCGCCAACCAAATAAGGTGCGATTTTTTGTGTTTCTTGTTCTCTATTTTTCTCTTCAACTTGCTGCTCTCTTGATTTTAGGCTTTGAGCGGCATGAGGGAAAACTAGAATTAAACCTATAAATTATATCTGAATTTCTATTATAATTAAATTATTTTTAGCAACTAATCCATTTTCTTATCAAAGTTTGATTTAGATCATCTTTAATGAAATCTAATCTGTTATAATCAAAATTTTATTTCTAATCGTCTTTATTATAAATACTTTTAGGATCAAGGGTGTAAATAACTTTACAGGAAGACCATAAGAATCACATTAACAGAAATACTAAATTACCTTTTATCTCATTTGATTTTGGTTGCACCTCCAACTATAATGGCAACGAATTAGCCAAAACTTCCATTGTTATGAGACATTTAAGTGGAAAGTATGATATTTACAAACCCTGACATTTTCTCCTCCTCTGATTGCTCAAGCATCT
>JAMFTS010003443.1:0-21992 GCA_028095005.1 Rhynchospora pubera
AACTGACTCCATTAAGTTCACCACCATAGAACTCAACAGTTACACCTACTTGTTCAACACTATATTTTGATTCTGCCCTTCTAAAAGGAACATCGGCCCTCACAATCCCGTCGTCATCTACCAAAACTACCGGAAATGTTTCAAAAAAAGTAGGCATACGACGTACAAAAAGCTCTCGACCTTCTTTATCTCTAAAAAGGGGGTGCCCTAACCATCCAACTGCTATCCATCTCCGTTATCCATTGAACTGCTCTAAATAATCCTCCTTTTGCCGGATTATTACCAATGTAATCATAAAAAGCTAATTTCTCAGGAATTTGAGACCAAGCTTCTGATAAACTCAGATTTCGGCTAGCCCAGCGCTAACTCTTCGATATATTTCCTGTTGAAAGTATCCCTGGTCCCATTGATAACGAGTAGGACCAAATAATTCGATTGGGGTAGTTGCTGAACCATACCACATGGTTCCTGCAACAACAAAAGCTGCAAAAAAAACAGCAGCAATACTACTGGAGAGTACTGTTTCAATATTGCCCATACGTAATCCTTTGTATAGACGTTGAGGCGGGCGGACACTCAAATGGAATAAACCTGCTAATATGCCTAACGTACCCGCTGCAATAGATGAGAGGCTATTCCTCTGGAATAAAAGGATCAAAACCATCCACACCCCAAGCTGGATTTACAGCTTGCACTTTTCCAGTTAGTCCATAAGGATCGGACACCCATATTCCAGGACCGTACAATCCTGTTACATGAAATGCGCCAAAGCCAAAGCAAGCTACACCTGAGAGAAATAAATGAATTCCAAAAATCTTGGGCAAATCTAAAGAAGGTTTTCCTGTACGTTCATCACAGAATACTTCTAAGTCCCAATATACCCAATGCCAGATAGCTGCCAAGAAGCACAAACCAGAAAATACTATATGTCCCGCTGCAACACCTTCATAACTCCAAATACCTGGATTTGTTACAGTTCCTCCTGAAATATTCCAACCACCCCATGAATTGGTTATTCCTAACGAGTCATGAAAGGTATAACGAACATGCCCTGTCTCCACATTGGATCAAGAACGGGATCAGAGGGATCAAAAACCGCTAATTCGTATAAAGCCATCGAACCGGCCCAACCAGCAACTAGAGCTGTGTGCATTATATGAACAGAAAGCAATCGACCGGGATCATTCAATACGACAGTATGAACACGATACCAAGGCAAACCCATGGAAATACCCCTAAGAGAAATAGAAACTATGTCACTTATTTTATCGCATTAAACTCAAAAGACTATATACTGTGTACCTCACCTTTTTGCAGTAGATTCTGTATCAGAAAGGGCTCATTTTGATTTCATCCCATTGAAAATCAAAATAAGGGAACAACTCCGTTCGTAAGAACAAAGAGAAGCAGATCTATTCTATACCCGATAAGTACCAATACGCAACGGGAAGATTGCATTAGAATTAGAAATTCTTGATCATTCTTTCAAATAATCAATCCCTTGGTTCCAGCATTCATTCTGTCTTACTCTATCAAAAAATCCTTCCAATGGATCAAATAGAAGTAGAAAAAAAAGAAGAAAAAGGAATGAAGGCAGGAATTCATGGATTTTCACGTTTTTTTATTCAAGTGTACTTTTTGAAAAGAAATAAATTGATGAAATTTTATGAGTATAGGCGTACCAAAAGTACCTTTTCGCCGTTTTGAAAGGGAAAAAAGTCGTTGGATTGACCTATACCAACGACTTTATTACGACAAAATCGTTTTTCTAACTAGAGAGATTACGGGCATTATCGTCAATCAAATTATCGCTCTCTTACTATATCTGGGTAAAGATAATGATGATATTTCTTTGTATATAAACTCTCCGGGTGGAGGGGCACTAGCATCACTAGGCATTTATGATACTATCAAAAGTTTGGTACCTAATGTGCGTACAATAGGTATGGGATTAGCTGCATCAGGTGCATCTTTAATTTTGGTCGGAGGACAAAGAGTAAACGAATCGCATTCCCTCACACTAGGGTTTTGATTCACCAACCTTCGGCTTCCCGTTTTGTAGGCACTCCACGTTCAATAGAATTGGAAGCAGAAGAAATGTTTAAACTTCGTGACGTTATTGCGGATATTTATTCAGAAAATACAGGCAGACCCGTAAATGAGATCCAGAATGATATGGAAAGAGATACTTATATGTCCGCAACAGAAGCCCAAGATTATGGTATTGTCGATCGCATAATAAAGGAGAAACAAAAAATATAAATAAGAGAAGATCCTGAATGATCTGAATGATTTTGTGTCCATCTATTTCAAAGTCGAATTCTATTGAATATTCATGTTAATAGAAATTAACATCTGGTTAAGATCGATCTAAACCAAACAATTATATTCTGTATAAATATACATACAATATGCCAATTGGTATACCAAAAGTCCCCACCGACTGGTGGTCTTCAAAGGAGAAAAAAAAAGATTGGGTTTACGTAAACTACCCACTTATTATTCACAGCAAAATCCTTTTTCTATGTAGAGAGATTACGGGCGTTTGGATCGATCAAGTTATCGGTCTGTTACTATATCTGAGTCAACAAGATGATCGTGATATTTCTTTGTATATACACTCTCCGGGTGGAAGCGCACTATCATCAATAGCTTTATATGATGTTATAAAACATGTGCAAGGTAGGGTTGATGTGCGTACAATAGGTATGGGATTAGCTGCATCAGGTGCATCTTTAATTTTGGTTGGAGGAACAAAGACTAAACGATTCGCATTGCCTCACGCTAGGATTATGATTCACCAACCTCGGACTGCCCCTTTTATAGGCACTCCACGTGAAATAGAATTGGAAGCAGAAGAACTGTTTAGACTTCGTGAGGTTATTGCGGATATGTATTCACAAAATACAGGCAGACCCATAAATGAGATCCAGAATGATATGGAAAGAGATACTTATATGTCCGCAACAGAAGCCCAAGCTTATGGTATTGTCGATCGCATAATACGCAAGAAACAAAAAGAAGAAAATAAGAGAAGATCCTGAATGATCTGAATGATTTTGTGTCCATCTATTTCAAAGTCGAATTCTATTGAATATTCATGTTAATAGAAATTAACATCTGGTTAAGATCGATCTAAACCAAACAATTATATTCTGTATAAATATACATACAATATGCCAACTATTAAACAACTTCTTAAAAACGTAAGAAAGCCAAAAAAAAATGTTAAGAAATCCCCCGCTCTTAAAGGATGTCCTCAGCGTCGAGGAGTATGTACTAGGGTGTATGTGTGACTCGTTCAGATCATGACTTTGAACAGATGAGAGAATTTTTCCAGTATCAACGACCTATACTGATCAATAGGATATTTTCAAAAAGTATATGATATCATCCACCATTTATATTCTATAAAATTTATGGTTTTCATTGGTGAAAATCCAATCATTTTCAATTTGAAAGAAGAAGCAATTCTCCATTGGTAGCAAAAGGTTATCCATTAAGCGGAGGAGATAGCATTATGAAGAAGCAAAAAGGTTATGCTCCCTTTTGAAAGAACGGACTCATAGGGTTAGCTACCTAGCCAACTTTTCTAATTAAATGCCGTCACTGTATGGATAACTCTTAGTGTCAAAAGGGCTATTACTTTCTAATGAATAGGTAGAGCCAAAGAATATGAACTATACAAGTTCACAAAATCTTTTGATGATGATTATCAATGGAAAAAAAGCTCCGGCGTATAGAGAGAACCTCACCGTTCGAGGCGTAACCATAGAAACGATGGAACCCACTATTTTGTTGTTTAATATAGAATTCTTTATCTTTATGGAAAGGTCAAATAAGAGAAAAGCAAGAATCGTGGTTGGGAAGGTTATAGTAGCAAAAGCCATTGGAATCGATATCTGATATATTGGAGTAATCCGTTTTGTTATTGATTGACCCTAGGCGGAAAAAAGAATAACTGAAAGAAAAGAAATCGAATTCATTAGTTATTCATTCAAATTGAATGGAATTCAATGACCAGAGTAAGGCGAGGATATATAGCTCGAAGACGTCGAAAAAAAAATCGTTCCCTTGTATCAGGTTTTAAAGGAGCTCATTCAAGACACACTCGAACGATTAACCAACAGACAATAAGAGCTTTGTTTTACTCTTATCGAGATAGAGGAAGGAAAAAGAGATATTTTCGCCGTTTGTGGATCACTCGAATAAATGCAGTAACTCGTGAAAACCAAATATTTGATAGTTATTCTCAATTTATCCACAATCTGTACAAGAAGCAATCGATTCTTAATCGTAAAATACTTTCACAAATAGCAATATCAAATAAGATTGGTCTTTCCAAGATTTCTTATAAAATTATTAAACCTAATAAGGTAAATGAGGAGATACTAAAATAATCTATTAGTAATGATGAAAAAAGGATTCCCCGGAGAATGAACTCCGGGAAGATATAAAAGGAAAATCGATTGAGATAAAGAAAAATAGTAGCAATTAAGAGCATCTCTCAATAAAAAGATTGTTTTTCCTTTTTTTAAAATACAAGAATCCAACCAGCTTTCTAAACTTTTTCAAAAAAAATCTACATTTTAGCTTGAATTCCAATTTGGGATTTTAAGTCAATTGGGAAGTATGCTTATGGATTTCTGGTTTTAGGAGAAGGAGTTCCCGGTTCCGTTTTCGGACGAGTAGTTCTTGGTTCCGTTTTCGGACGAGTAGTTCCCGTTTTATTTTTAGGACGAGGAGTTCCCGGTTCAGTGTTAGGACGAGTAGTTCTTGGTCCAGTGTTAGGAGGAGGAGTTCCCGTTTCATTTTTCGGACGAGGAGTTCCCGTTTCATTTTTCGGACGAGTAGTTCTTGGTCCAGTGTTAGGAGGAGGAGTTCCCGTTTCATTTTTCGGACGAGGAGTTCCCGTTTCATTTTTCGGACGAGGAGTTCCCGTTTCATTTTTCGGACGAGGAGTTCCCGTTTCATTTTTAGGACGAGTAGTTCCCGGTTCAGTGTTAGGACGAGTAGTTCTTGGTCCAGTGTTAGGAGGAGGAGTTCCCGGTTCAGTGTTAGGACGAGTAGTTCTTGGTCCAGTGTTAGGACGAGGAGTCCTTGGTTCATTTTTAGGAGGAGTAGTTCCCGTTTCATTTTTAGGACGAGGAGTTCTTGGTCCAGTGTTAGGAGGAGGAGTTCCCGTTTCATTTTTAGGACGAGGAGTTCTTGGTCCAGTGTTAGGACGAGGAGTTCTTGGTCCAGTTTTAGCACGATTTTTTTGTGATTTTTTTTTTTCTTCATTTTCAAGACGACGTTTTAAAATCTCTAGCCTGCGTTTCCTAGCATATATCTCATTTGCAACAAAAGGTAAGAAACCTAAAATACGAGCTTTTTTTATAGCATTAGTCATTAGTCGTTGTTGTCTTAAGGTTAATTTAGTAACTTCTTTAGGTATGATTTTTGCTTGCCAACCAATAAATCGACTAATTACACCTATATATTTATAATGGATTTGACTCCTTGATCTAATGAAGAAACGTTTACGAAAAAATTGCTTACGAATACGATTACGATATTTAGAATATCTAGGAGATTTATGGCAAAATTCAAATTTACGACGAAGAATAAGGTATTGACGAAGAGGAATATCTTTACCAAATTTTCCTAAACGAGATTTAGGAAAAGGTTGTTTGGATTTACGAAAAAAGTTTTTGAATTTACCAAGAGGTTTCTTGGGTTTATGAATACGAATAGGTTGCTGGAGTTTATCCATGGTTTATTCCTTATCTCGAAAATTCGATTTATTGATTCATTTAAGATCCAACCAAAATAGGTTTTGATTCATATATCATTTGATTATTTCATTCATCTATCAGATATCATTCAAAAATAATTTGATTATTTCATCCATCTATTATATATCTATACTCATGAGAGAATCTCCATACGAAAATGAGATTAAGTTTGATTCATAGATATTCTTTACTATTATCTAATATAGTAATATGGTGAAGTTCTTACTTCGTGTATTGCTTGCAAAGATCGAAGATATTATGTTAGTTTCCTTCGATCTATATCTTGATTTCCCTATGAGTTGTATGTTTGTTACAATAGCGACAGAATTTTCTCAGTTCCAATAAACTGGGTGTATTGGAACGATTTTTTTGGGTAATATATCTAGAAATACCCAGTGATTTTTTATTATCACTTCTTTGAACACAACTAGTACATTCCAAAAAAACTCTGACTCTTATATCTTTCCCTTTAGCCATGAATCTCCTTTATATATTTTGATTGGTTTTTTTAACTCTCCTATTTCCGGTTTTTGAATCGAAAAAGAAGAATAAAATCAATAAGAATTCTTAATTAGTTATTCCATTTCGAATCGAAAGATCTTTTGGCAATTACCTAATCAATTCAATATGTATTATTCGAGTGTTAATAAAGTAATTTATTACTTGTATTAAATTAATACAATCTCTTTCTAAGTATCTCGTTTTATTCGAAACCCCCATAACTTTCTTATTTCAGTCTCTTCTTTTTATACTATGATTTCATGTAGCTTACACTAAACTAATTAATTCCATCTTTTTCCTAAATGTGATCTTGGGCGGACTTACTGGATTTTGATTCAGTACATTTTGAATGAGCTTTTTCTTTATATCCCCCTATCTATCTAAAGATTTGAAAAAAGAATCGTCAGAATTCTATTCTCCTTTATTTCTTCACATATTAATGATTTTTTAATTGAATATCAAAAAAAGGGGAATGACAAAGCATCTGGGAATAAACGATTAATTTCTATTAATAGACCTGCTAAAGAAGCAAACCATAGAGTACTTATTACAGGTGCCACAGAGAGATATGTTTTGATATCTTGCATTGCAAATTCTCTTTCTTTACTTGATTGGAATCCATATATGGTCAGATGCTGTAATTCTCTATTTTTTGTATTCATTTTTCTTTTTTTTCCTACGCGGAATTCCTATCTAAAATTCTAAAATTGATTATGGAAGATGAACCAATCAGAATTTTCTGCCCGGCCTAAAAACAAAAGAAAGAAGCCCTTTTTATGAGTATTACTGTTCAAATAGGAATTCTTTATCTAGAAGTTCGATTAGGTTTCAGATATTTTATTCTTTTATTATATGAAACCAGAAATAATAAATGACAACAAACTTTGATATAGTTTGATATAGATATCAAAAAATGACTATATATATGGAAAAGAAGACAGACAATGATACTCTAGAACAAGTTCAAAAAGGGGTGTAGCGCAGCTTGGTAGCGCGTTTGTTTTGGGTACAAAATGTCACAGGTTCAAATCCTGTCATCCCTACCTATAACTTCTCCTGTAGGAAGTGAAGAGGGATTCGTTAATTTGCATATACTATATGTATAAGCAATGCGTTAGGATTTCTATCCTAAAAGATTTTTTTGATTTGATTGAAACGCGCTCTTAGTTCAGTTCGGTAGAACGCGGGTCTCCAAAACCCGATGTCGTAGGTTCAAATCCTACAGAGCGTGATTTCGTCTATATAAAAACAAAGTGAAATTCAAACTGAAATTTGACCTACAGTAGGAAAGAGACTAATAAAAAAAAGAAAATTTGGAAAATCAAAGATCCAACTGATCACTACGTCTGTATTGTAAATATGCAGTCACAAATAATCCTGCCAAAGTGATAGGAATTAGACCTAAGACAATTCCAAATAGAAAAACTTCAATCATTTCGATTTGAGCAGATAAAAAAAAGAGGTTAAGATCTATCTTTAAATAATAATCTGAATTATCTATGAATCTTAATAACCAAGAAAAAAATTGGCAATGGTTGCGGAAATAACCATAGAATACACGAAATCCCCGAAAAAGATTTTTTCGGAATTTTGCATTCAATTTATTTTAAATAAGCCGTATCTTTCTTAAACCAATAAATAGAACTAAGGTTATCGTTAAAACAGCCATTAAAAAACAGAAATAACTAGTTATAGTAAGCATAAAAGGCCAAATTTTTTATGTTTTTTTACTCCATATACTGATAAAGTATTTACCTAAGTTCAAAATACGATGGTAGTTTTTATAATGGAATATTTCCAATTAAATGAGTCAAGAATTCATGAATTCTTGATCATTATCGATAATACTAATTAAAGGAATAGAGTACTTAATTATTCAAAAATGGATTCATTAGATATGATATCGATTCATTCTTTGATTCCGAGCCAACAAATCTTTCTTTAGAAAGAAGATCTTTTGTTTCATGATAGCCTGCTTCAGTCCCCTTACGAAATTTTCGTTATTGGGTTAGCCATAATACACTTCACATGTTTCTAGCGATTCACATGGCATCATGAATTTTTTGTTGACACGGACAAAAGAAGGGAAAATCCCTGAAATGATTTTCATATTGTAGCCTGGGCATATATATAGTTCTGAATCATTCATTTCTTTTCTTTTTTTCGTGTCAAGAAGTCGATTTGAAGATGAGTTATTTCTTTTATCCTTTTCGACTCATTCTATATTCTATCAATTCAGAGAATTCAGTTCCATTAAATACTTTGAGTTCGGTCAAGAAAGAATCTTTCTGTTCGACCTAATGCAACAATGATTCATCACAAATCGAAATTGTACTTTCTTTATCTCATTTAGTATTACGTTTTTGATTTATTAATTGTCTATTTATTCAATTATTGAATTCTACTTATTTAGTTATTTTTGATTCTTTTTGATTCTAACATACCAATGAATTCTTTGAAATGAAAGGATTCAAATAAGAGTTATAACCAAAAAAGAGAATTCACCTATACTTTTACGTATAAAATGGAATATAACAGAATAGATAGGTTTCCGTTAATGAAAATCCAATCATTTTCGATTTGAAAGAAGAAGCAATTCTCTTTTGGTAGCAAAAGACGTTGCTATCGATATTTGATATATTAGATTCATTTTTTTTGTTATTGATTAACTCTAGGCGAAGAAAATTCTATTAATAAATAATAGAATCTATTTATTCAAAAATATTGAAATGTTCTATTTTTTTTGAATCTTCTTCGTTTTCTCATCGTCAAATTGACAAAATGGTTCAATCAAATCAGATCTGCTTGTATCCTTATGTATTTTCGCCCTCTTTCTCTTATTCATTAAGACTGATCTTTTCGAATTTAATCAAATTGATTAATAGATAGAATTTGCTAAAATCACTTGAATTAGTTAAGCTAAGCTTGCAAATTGGATTTTTCGAAGATTCTTACTTACTTCCCATTTAGAAGCTAATAAAGGAAAGCAAATTAAGAATTTGCAGTATTCTCTATCGATCTATTGAATAACATCAAGTTATGGATAGATAAGGAAAAGAGGGATTATGTAGCATTTCGGTATCGGTCGAAACTGCGTTGCTATGCCATAGGAGAGATAGCTATACTGATTCGGTATACTCGAAATAAACTTTTGGTACAAAATGGACGATCTCACAAAGATAGAAAAAATAGCAGTATAATAGTTTTATCTATTTTTGATCCTATCTTTTACGGAATCAATTCCCTTTTTTGAATGTACAAAAATTTGTGGAGCTCAGCATGTCTGGAAGCACAGGAGAACGTTCTTTTGCTGATATTATTAGCAGTATTCGATACTGGGTTATTCATAGCATTACTATACCTTCCTTATTCATTGCGGGTTGGTTATTCGTCAGTACGGGTTTAGCTTACGATGTATTTGGGAGTCCTCGGCCAAACGAATATTTTACGGAAAGTCGACAAGGGATTCCATTGATCACCGGACGTTTTGATTCTTTAGAACAACTTGATGAATTTAGTAGATCCTTTTAGGAGGCCTTCAATGACTATAGATCGAACCTATCCAATTTTTACAGTACGATGGTTAGCTGTTCACGGATTAGCTGTACCTACCGTTTTTTTTTTAGGGTCAATATCAGCAATGCAGTTCATCCAACGATAAAATGAATTTCAATTAGAAAGCTATGACACAATCAAATCCGAATGAACAAAATGTGGAATTGAATCGTACCAGTCTATACTGGGGTTTATTACTCATTTTTGTACTTGCTGTTTTATTTTCGAATTATTTCTTTAATTGAAAGAGAATAATTCTCTTTATTTTATTGCATTCGTTCGGAAAGATACGACTGTCATTATTATCCATGACTGTTTTTGTCTCGAGCATGACTACATTAAATGTGGAGGAAAGTAGGAGAAATGGCCGATACTACTGGAAGGATTCCTCTTTGGCTAATAGGTACTTTAACAGGTATTCTTGTGATAGGTTTAATAGGTGTTTTCTTTTACGGTTCATATTCTGGACTGGGCTCATCACTCTAGTAATTTTTAATTACTAGGATGGACCGGATTTTTCACATTCAAAAGTAAGAACTTAGCGGGTCCTTACCCTCTTTTGTTTGATTAGAGCGGAAAGGACCCACTAAGTCCTTACTCTTATAAGGTAAGGAGACTTTGATTTATTGCATAAATCAAAACTGCAAGGATGTGTTGTTCTAATGGTTCAAACCTTTTGATTTTTTTGATTCTTAATCATGTTTGATCAACCTTAATTTATTAGTTGATTCATAATCTCTATTTTTCATCCCACAATATTCACTCGTATGAAAGAAACAAGAAATAAGAAATTATTTGGATTTTCTGAATATAGAAAAAATTCATTTCTTTCTATAGATGAGATACTCTTTCATTCATTTTTAGTAAACTACTAGAACCTGAATCTAAACTACTTTTTTGATCAAATTGTAGGATCAAAAAACTTTGATCTGATCCTAAATCAAATAAGGATTTTGATATTCGTCAAAATACAGTTCAACTTTGCGCTAAAACAGTCAAAATATTTTTTTTCTTCAAATTAAAAATGGAATTGTATTTAGGAAGTGAATAAATTCTATTTTGTCAATTAATTACTTCCCAACAGAAACCCTTTTTTCCTTTGTTCACTACTTTGTCTGAACCGAAACCAAAAAGTTTTAATAAACCGGTAAACAAAGAATTCTTATTTCAATACAAGACGACACAAGAAAAGAGTACAAAATCTTTTTTCTTGTGTCGATAAAATCGAAGATTAGAAAGACAAGTAATCCCCCCCAAAAAAAGTATTTGTTTCTTTCATTTTTCCCACCTTTACCACTTCTTTTGTATTTAGTAATATGTTTACTAAGGGATAAAAGAAAAGAGAGAGAAAGCAAAAGAATTTATAGGATTTTCGGATAATCCATAATTGTATCGATCGACAAGAAATCAACTAAATGGATTAACATCCATTTATGGATTTAAAAATTCATTTCATACAATTGAACTTTTTCAAACTGTTTCTTTTTCAGAACTAAAAATACTTGTGCAAAAATAACAGATGTGAAAAAGAACAAAAGGCCTTGGATGCGTAATGGATCTTGAAGAACTATTTCCGCATCTCCCTGACCAAAACCCCCTACATTAGGATTGCTTGTTAATGGTTGATCAAGCTTGATGGATTCACCCTCTGAAACAAGAAGTTCTGGCCCCGGAGGTATAATATCAACCGATTGACGTCCCTCTGACGCATCAACTGTGGTTATTTCATAACCACCCTTCTCTTTACGTACTATTTTGCTTACTATACCTGCTGATGTAGCATTATAGACTGTGTTGTTACTCTTGCTACCGTCAGGATAAATCTGACCCCTCCCTCTGTTCCCACCTACATATATGGGATATTTTAAGAAGTGAATGTCTTTCTTCGTAGAAGGGTCAGGGGAAAGAATGGGAAAGACAATTTCCCTATATTTCTGACCAGGAACAGGACCTATTACAATAATATTTTTCTTATTGGGATGATAACTCTGAAAAGACAAATTTCCTATCTTTTCTTTCAACTCAGGAGAAATACGATCAGTTGGAGCTAGCTCAAACCCCTCGGGTAAAATAAGAACAGCACCCACATTCAAACCCCCTTTTTTACCATTAGAAAGAACTTGTTTCAATTGCATATCATAAGGAATTCGAACAATGGCTTCAAATACAGTATCAGGAAGCACAGCTTGCGGAACTTCAATCTCCACGGGCTTATTAGCTAAGTGACAATTGGCACATACAATTCGTCCAGTTGTTTCTCGCGGATTTTCATAACCCTTTTGTGCAAAAATGGGATATGCATTTGAGATAGATACCTGGCTTAGTACATATATCATGATCGATACAGAAACATAAATGGATCGAGCCATTTGTTTTTTTACCCAACAAAAAGGATTTCTATTTTGCATGGCCAATTCTAAATCCTAGAATTTTTACAATAAATTAGATAGGGAACTAGTATAGTTCCCTATCAAAAATCTGTTGTCATTGTACTGGAATAGTCCTATTCCAATATAGGACTAATATCTTGAACAGGTAAAAATATCAAAAAGTCATTAAGATTGAAAATGATCCTTTTTATTTTAGAAAGCAAAAGGGTTCTTATGGAATTGATATAAGAAATCAAATAAGTTCTTCATTCATTCATTGAATGATAAATTACTACAAGCGAAGGAGATACACGATTTAAATAATGGAAGATCCAATATTTCACAATAGTATCTAAAATAACTGGAAAAGTAGAAACAAGACCAAATATAATCTGATCCTTATATGCCAACCCAAAATCGTTGTAGACCGAGCCAATTAGGAGTTCCCAACCGTGAGTTGAATGAAATCCAATTCCTAAATCAGTAACTAAAAGAATTGAGAAAGCTTTTATTGTGTCACTTAAGTTAGATAGGAATTCTTGACCCCATGAATTAAGAATGATAAGTTCCTCATTACCCAGAATAAAATAACCACTTAAAATACTGAAACAGATTATATTTGTTGAAAAATGCAAAAGGATATGCAGATTATATTCATTGCATGTTTTAACTAATTGGATCGTTTCCTTGTGGATTCCTATATGGAGTTTTTTTATATATGTTTCCAAGTCCATTTCTTCTAACAGAAAAAGGTCTTCGAATTCTATGAATCTTTCTAGAACATGTTTCTCTTGAATTCTATTCAAGAGAGTTTCGGATTGACTAGTATTCCACCAATTACTAATCAGAAGTTCCAAACATTTTTGAAATGCAAGAAAGACTGACCAGGGCAAAAATGCTATAGATGCAAAATATGGGAGAGAAGACAATGTTTTCTTTTTTTTCATTTTGGATTTGTAAATGAAATACTTAATCAACCTCCTTTATCCAATGACTCTAAAGGATATTGATTTCTTTGATTGAAGGAAACACGAGTTTTCTAACAAGCACGGTATAGAATCTAGGGATCTATTCTTATTTTCTTTCGATTCTAAATTAGTTTTTAGATTTTGAAGATCTAGAAAGAGTATAGAAATAGAATAAAGGTTCTTTTTTTTTTTTACTGTTTCGAAGTCTTTCACCTGCTGTATAGCCAAAACTAAGAAAACCAAGATATCAATTCAAAATCTTGTACCTCACAGGATTTCTCACGAAAATCCTGTTCTCTACTTCATCAATTTATTAGTTCTACTTTTTTTCTAGTAGCAATTTTCTAGTATACCAGGATGGGGTTGGAACCCACACCTACGTATACGAGCTATATCTGGATATATAAAAAATAGTATACCAAAAATTTCTTCTTTTCTGAATTGATTATTAAATTCGAATCTACTTATTCGAATTTCTTATAGTAATATTCATTGTAATTTCATATACGTATTTCTCTTTTTCTATGTTCTACTTTTTTTTATTTTATTCTATGTGTGTTTTATTCGGTGTGAATCGGGGAAACAAGGGAAACGAAAATCGAAGAATGGAATATGTTTTGTTCAAATGAACATTTAGAAAAGACTTCAATTGGATTCAAAATTGAATCCGTGAATTCCTTCTCTTCTGTCTGAGAAAACTTTGAATTTTGCAATTCATTTCAAAATACTTCAATAGGTACACACAAAAAATAGGCCAATTCGACAGCTTTTTGTTCAATCTCGCGCGGCGTCAAGAAATTCTCATCCGTACGAGTCAAGGGAATAGACCCTTGACCCCTGATTTCCATATAAAGTACACGACGCGAATAAAAGCCCTCTTTATCCTCAATTCTGATTGATTGAATATCTTTCATAAGGAAGCGAAGAAAGATGCGACGATTTAATCCAGGGAATCCCCAACGAAAAATACAAACTATTCCTTTTTTTCTATTAAATTGGTCATAACCATTACCTACATTCCAAAAAATTATGCACCACAAGTAAGAACTCATGAATAGACCTGCAATCCCGTAGAAAGACATTACGATTCCTTGGGGAAAAAAAAGGATTTCTTGAGATGGAAATACGGATATGAGATTTTTATCAAGATAACTGGAAGTTCCAACCACTAAGAATCCTAGTGAACCTAAAAAAAGGATAAAAGACCAAAAAAAATTACTTGTTTTTCGAGACCCCCTTAGAAATTCTATCCATATATCTTTTGATCGCCAATTCATATTCATACTATACTAGATCCAGTTGCATTCGATTGAAATTCAGATAATAACCCAAAATTGACTTTCTTTTTCTTGAGCCTCAAGAAACTTTTATCAACCAGCATTTCGAATTGATTAGATAGAATAGATATTAGCACTCTTTGAAAACTACCAATTACTCTAAATTATGTAGAGTAATTGGTAGTTTTCTTTCCTATTTATTCAAAATATTCGCTGATCCACCTTAAATTAACTATACTCGGTAGATCTAGGCTCTATACAATATTATTTTTTTGTACATAAAAAAAGAAAAAAATAATTGAAAATGCCGGAAAAACGAGGCCTATTAAAGGTACAAAAATAGAAGGTAAATTAAGATCTGTCATAGAAAGGATGTCTCGATTTGAATTTTATATTCGTATATATCTATATTTCAATTTCTTTGTTTTTTTTTTCTTTTGATCATATGTTCCTTATGATCCGCTTATTGAGGAAGATCATTGCTTTTTTGATTTCTAGTTTCCGTATCGAACAACAATTCAGAAGGATCGGAATCTTCCTCCACTTGAAAATCCTCTGTAGTTTTTTGATCCTACCTAGTCTTTGAATTTGAATCAGAATCACTGATTTCGATCAGTACTATATCCCCCACGTGTATACGATTATGACATATATTGCCCTAGAGATAACCCAGAACGATTTGACTATTATGATCCAAACGCATGTGGAATAGGATATCTTTGATCAGTTCCACAATGGTTCTTTTTTCCCTCTAAAAAGAAAAAAAAATAGGAATTCAGGATTTAATTCATTTCGTTTTAGTTCGGCGAAAAAGGAAAAATTTTATGAATTCTTATTTGCTTAGGTTCAAATCTGACGAGAATAGTATTCTACGACTAAAAACTCGTTTATTCGCAAACCGATTTCTTTCCTATCTATTATTTGATGTACTCGTCCTTCATTGTTTTTTGAAATAGTCAAATGTTTTGGTAATGTATTTTTTTTAGATGACTTAATAGATTTTTGAATCAGGTCAAAAGATGTTTCATTATCTTTTGTAGTAATAATATCTCTGGGTTTGCAACGATAACTTGGTATATCAACTATATGACCATTAACTAAAATGTGTCTATGGTTCACCAATTGCCTAGCTCCAGGAATAGTTGGAGCCATACCCAATCTAAAAAGGATATTATCCAAACGCATTTCAAGTAGTTGTAACAAAACTTGACCTGTGGATCCCTTGCTTTTTCCAGCGATATGCATATATCGAACTAATTGTCGTTCTGTCAAACCATAATGAAAACGTAATTTCTGTTTTTCTTCTAAGCGAGTACCATATTGTTTTTTTTTTTTACTAAAAGTAATTGATTCTTTTTTAGGATCAAATTGGAATTGATATTTTTTTTTTGAATTAGTCCTGGTAAAGTTCGCAGACGACGTATTTTTTTGAAACGAGGTCCTCGATAACGAGACATAAAGATTCCTCCTTTTTTCTTTTATTTTTTATGAGAATTTCATTTTATACAATAAATCGAAATGAAAACTACACTAAAGGATAAACAAAACAAGATCAACTAAAGGAAAATACTCAAAAAAAGACGTTGTATCACCATAGGGATTTTTTGCATCTAGATTTTTTGGATTGAGAGTTGAGGCTCTCTCTTTTTTCTGTAGAGATTTTATTCCTATACTTTCAATTAATCTTTTTTTTATGAAATGAAAAATTTCATATAAGAAATCATAGATATAGATCAAAATTGTATTCACTTAACCTTAACTGAAAACTTTTTTTTCGTTCTTAAAAAGAAAATCACTGAGATAAAATAAAACAAAATATATCCTATATTTCTATAGGAACATATTTTTTTGATACATATCATCTTTCTTTTACTTCAAAAAAGATCAAGAATTTTTTGATCAATTCGAAAATGAGAATACGGCAGTAACATGCAAGTAGATCAATTATACAAATTTTTGCTCAACCTTTATCTTAAATTAACACCATGATATTAAATGGAAGTGAAACTTCATAATATTTGAAGTCGATAATATATAAGATCAAAAAAATAGACACCAAAGATTCCTATTTCTTTGGACTCTATTTTTTTTTGTCGAATTCTAGTTAGAATTCAAAGTTTCCATACCGCTGACAAAATTCAAAACTCATTGCCTATTCTTTAGTCTACACATCAACTGTCTACTCATTTCTTTTTTTTTTGAATTACCCTTTTTTCTTTATTTATTTACTATATTATTGAAGAATAAAAATATATTCGTACTAATTCAGAATATAGTAATTAGGTTTTGAAACCTAGAATAAAAAGGCCTTTCTTTGAATCTAAGAGACTAATTCTCTTATTAAGTACAAACATATCCTGAATAATTTCGATAAATTCAACAGTTCTTTCTGGTTTGGCTGGTTTGGAAAAATGAATGTGGTATTTTACTAAGATTTTTCTTTTTATTTCATTGAAATAAATCAGTTCTTAGAATGCACTTCATTTCAGAATTGAACTTTCGCTTTAACAAATTCTTCTTCATATAATATGAAGAAAATGTAATCCGGTTTTTCACTTCATAAAAGAAAAATACGTGGGACGGAAGGATTCGAACCTTCACAATAACGGGACCAAAACCCGTTGCCTTACCGCATTGGCGACGTCCCCTTCCCATTTTGATTCAAACCTAGTAGAGATTATTAATTTTTTTTTTATAGAGTAAGACAGAATGAATGCTGTAACCAAGGGATTGGTTATTAGAATGATCAACTATTATTCTAATGCTTCAAGATCAGATTATGACGTGTACCAAGGGCTATAACTTTGGTACGATTCTCGAAATTCGTACGGTTCTCAAAAAAATCAATCAAAAATTAAGGATACTCCCTCCCTTTACTACTTCCTATCGAAATAGTCGTCCGTTACATTAGCTTATTATATGTACCTTTTCTATCAGTGTCAAATTACCCGAAAATTCTAGATGTCGACTCAAAATTATGGAGTCTTCTAAATATAGAATGATAAAATAATCATTCAATCCAAAAAATAGCATTGTGAATATTCAAAAATATTCTATTTCAAGATGTCAATATGACCATATCACATATATTGATATGGTCATATTGACCAATGTTTAGTAAAACAATTTTGAGTAACATTGAGTAAAAAAATTGTCTTTTAGTGAGAATTTCGATTCTCAAAATTATGAATCAATCCATAAAAATAGCATTTTGAATCAAAAAAAAAACATTGTTAATATTAGCCCACTTAGCTCAGTGGTTAGAGCATCGCATTTGTAATACGATAGTCATCGGTTCAATTCCGATAGCGGGCTTTTTTTTCTTTTTTTACAGGATTTAGGATAAAAAAAGATGTCATATGACAATATAAATATATTGATATATGACATCTTTTTTGTCAAGTAGTTTTGTAAAACTATGTTTACTAAACAAATTTTTTAGTAAGTCGTAGTAAATCAATTTCTTTTTCATTTAGAAACAAAATGGGCTTTTAGTGAGAATTTCGATTCTCAAAATTATGAATCAATCCATAAAAATAGCATTTTGAATCAAAAATTAAGGATACCCCCTCCCTTTACTATTTCCTATCGAAATAGTCGTCGGTTACATTAAGTTATTCTAATGATGTTTTCTATCATTGTCAAGTGATCCGACAAATTCTATCAAAATTATGGAGTCTTCTAAATATAGAATGATAAAATAATCCTTCAATCCAAAATGAATATTAAAAAATATTCTATTGTCAAGATGTCAATATGACAATATCACATATATTGATATTGTCATATTGACCAATGTTTAGTACTTTTTCATTTAGAAACAAAATGGGCTTTTAGTGAGAATTTCGATTCTCAAAATTATGAATCAATCCAAAAAATAGCATTTTGAAACATTGTTATTATTAGCCCACTTAGCTCAGTGGTTAGAGCATCGCATTTGTAATACGATAGTTATCGGTTCAATTCCTATAGCGGGCTTTTTTTCTATCAATTTTTACCATGGAAAAGGGAATATCCTACTGCTAAATTCTGCTTAGTTTCTTTTCCTTTAGGTAAAAAAAGGAGATGTTTTGAATCCTTGAATCATAGTCAACTCCCAATTCAAGATCAGATTATGACGTGTACCAAGGGCTATAACTTTGGTACGATTCTCGAAATTCGTACGGTTCTCGAAAAAATCAATCAAAAATTAAGGATACTCCCTCCCTTTACTACTTCCTATCGAAATAGTCGTCGGTTACATTAAGTTATTCTAATGATGTTTTCTATCAGTGTCAAGTGATCCGACAAATTCTATCAAAATTATGGAGTCTTCTAAATATAGAATGATAAAATAATCCTTCAATCCAAAAAATAGCATTGTGAATATTCAAAAATATTCTATTTCAAGATGTCAATATGACAATATCACATATATTGATATGGTCATATTTACAATGTTTAGTAAAACAATTTTGAGTCAAATGAAGTAGAGTAGATAATTAGCTTATTATATTTTTTAGATTATTAATTATCTTGATAATTCATATAATATGAAGAAAATGTAATCCGGTTTTTCACTTCATAAAAGAAAAAAACTTGGGACGGAAGGATTCGAACCTTCGCAATAACGGGACCAAAACCCGTTGCCTTACCGCTTGGCGACGCCCCATTCCCATTTTGATTCAAACCTAGTAGAGATTATTAATTATCTTGATAATAATTATTGTTGTCAAGTAAAAATATATCAAGAGTTTGATTGAATATCTTCACTTCCATACATCAAAACGAAAGTGCTCAATATATCAAAGAGGCTTTGAAATCACTTGTATAATATACCTATAGAACTATATAGGATAGTTGTGTATAAAGATAAAAAAGGGACAAAAAAGAAATCGAACATTTTCTTTTCCTTT
Organism: Rhynchospora pubera; assembly: GCA_028095005.1. Lineage (NCBI taxonomy): Eukaryota > Viridiplantae > Streptophyta > Magnoliopsida > Poales > Cyperaceae > Rhynchospora > Rhynchospora pubera. Next base: position 19,343 of record JAMFTS010003443.1, read on the forward strand.
TTTTGTTTTTGGAGAAAGCGAGAAATTCTCAATTCTAGAGAATCTATAGAGAAAAAAGCCCGTTCTCGGTGTCGAACCGATGACCATCGCATTTGTAATGCGATGCTCTAACGCATGAACCAAACGGGCTCACATAAGAAAATGACTATCGATAGAAATTCCCATGAAAAATATTTCACTTTTTTCCTTCGAAACGTTGATATGGAACATCTAAAATTTTATTTAGGCGAGAATCTCTCACATAGATGACTGTCCCTTAAAAAGGTCTCTTAAAATCAGAGATTTAGATAGACCTCTCTAACTCGATTTTTCATCAACTTAAGACGACTGACTTCCTAAAAAAAAACTTTTCCACTTCTATCCCGAGGTCCTTAATACTCCTTTTTGAACATGAAATTCAAAGGATGATAAAAAAACAAAGAAAAACGAAAAAACTGTGATACAAGCTTTTAGTATTCCAAATCTGTTTTACGATTTATTTTATCTTAAGAATTTGATCTACCTTTTTTGAAAAAAGGTGGATCAAATCTACTAGTTACAGAAGATTTGGGAATGAGTTGGATATCTTAAGTATTGGAATCCCTTTATTTTGAGTTTGTCTAAAGATCTAGATCTAAGAAAAAGAACTATCCTACTCCTACCTAATAAGTCCTATCTACCATCATAGCAAATGATGTAGTACAGAGAATACTTCTTCTCGGAGGTATTCGATCAGTTTATGTAGTCAAAATCCATCTGATGATGCAAATTCAAAAAATAATTGACGGATAAAGTGATATTCGTTGCAAGGTAAACCATCGTCTCTTAGATTTATTCAGCCGATTCTATTCTAGAGAAAGGTCAACGATAGATAGACTTAGACAATAACCTTAGCTCTCATTCTTGGAAATCATACTAGCCCTTTCCCTATATTGTATTTTCAAATTATAGAAAAAGATTTGCGAAACCAAAAGTTATCGGTTCAAATCCAAGGAAGGCCCTTTTCTCCTAAACTCAAATCTTATGCTTTGTTTTTCAAAACAACAGCTAGTCAGAATATGCAAATACATATTATTTTAACACATGTAGATAATAATAGAGAGAATATAGGATAGAATAGGATAGAATCCCAAATTTGATTGATCATTCTATAGAATAGAATTAAGATATTGTATGAAAGGAGAAATCCTTGTATTCTTATTCTCAAATGAGAATGGAGAGAAGGATTTTTGATTTTGGAAAAACATGAAGAAAAAGAAGGATTTTGAAACCTGTTTTTCTCATTTTTCCCTTATCTTAAAAAATAATTCACAAAATTATCTAATCTACAAAAACGAAATCTTTTTATGCTTCATTTCTTTAGTTTAATCTGTATCTGTCTTAATTCTGTCCTTTATCCGAGTAGTTCTTTCTTCGCCAAATTGCCTGAAGCTTATGCGATTTTCAATCCAATTGTAGATATTATGCCTGTTATACCTCTACTCTTTTTTCTCTTAGCTTTTGTTTGGCAAGCTGCTGTAAGTTTTCGATGATTTAGTCAATATTTTACTAAATCAATTCGAAAAATGGATAATAAAAGCTGCCTTATATTTTTTATGAAGGTTACTTCCAAAGAGTTCTTTCCAAAATCGAAATGAATATGCAATTCATCATTGCAGCAAAAAAATGGAATCAGCTTTTTGATTTTGATCTGTCTGTTCTGATCTTCCAATGAGTATAAATCTTTCGGTTTCGAAAATAGCGAATTCTTAATAAATACGAGAAAAAATTCTTAAAAAAGAAAAATCTTTCTTTTTTGAACATAAGAAAACAAGGGTTTGTATATCGTAAGGAAAGGTAACTTATTCCCTAAAAAACAAAAAAAAATCTTGAAGATTTAGAATGCTTACTCTCAAACTTTTTGTTTACACAGTAGTTATATTCTTTGTTTCCCTTTTTATCTTCGGATTTTTATCTAATGATCCAGGGCGTAATCCTGGGCGTGAGGAATAAAACCAAAAGATTCTTAGTTTTTCTTCACTTTTTTTGAATTAATATTTCAAAAAATTTCTTATGATACAATCAGAGGGATTTTGATTCCTCTGAATTCAAAAATATTAAATCATAAGAGAGAGCGGAAAGAGAGGGATTCGAACCCTCGGTACAAATAACTTGTACAACGGATTAGCAATCCGCCGCTTTAGTCCACTCAGCCATCCTCCCCAAATTCATGAAAAATCAATGATTTTATCTGTGTTGGGATATGATATATGAAATAAAGATTGAGAAAAAATTCTTGTTTTTCTATTGTATTTGATTAGAAAGAAAAAGTACAACTGTAGTAGATTAGGAAATCTACTTTAATTAGGATTAGGAAATCTACTTTCCTGTATTATATTCTTGAATATATAATATTCAAATTCATATCTACTAATCAAAAAAGGATTTTGAATTACTTTCTTTGTTTTACTTCATTTTCTTTTTTACGGAACCCCAGCCTGGTCTGGTTAAATACTGACCAGGCCTTTTTTTTCTCTATCCCTAGTTGAAGGAATCCCTGATGGGTCATCAGGACCAAACTCTTTTTGGATATCAAAAAGAAATCAAATATATTTTTTTTTTTTCAAAAAAAATGTTTCTTGTTGAAACAGCAACAACAATAGAAATTCTCATTTTCATATTTCTGTGCCAT